>VDFB02207227.1:0-30064 GCA_007258455.2 Sequoia sempervirens | reverse complement strand
AATGCACTACTAGACAATGATCTTCTAGAAGGCCCGATTATGGTATTAATTGCCTTTACTATTTTGGGGTGGTAGAATCTTTGATTCATTTAATGTACCACTCCCCATTCTGGCAGTTTTTAGGGTTAGGGCTGAGGTGGCTTAATCTTAGCCATTCTTTTGATTGTAACCCTAGCCGTCCTTTGGACTGGGCTATCTATAAAAGGGGGAGTCCCCCTCATTTGTAATTAATTAGAATTAGAACTAGAGATTGGAGATCAGACTAGAGAGTAGAGCAGAGTAGACATTTTGCTTGATAGTTTAGCATAGTTTGGAGGAGAAGGAAAGTTTTCCTTTGAAAGCTTTTGTAAGAGATTGTTGTGTAACACTTTCATAATAGAAGATCTTTTCATTGATGGTGAAATTCGTCTTCATTGTGTTTAGCTAGCAAGGTTTCTTCGTCCCTTCAATTCCAAGTAGCGTAAGATAGCGTAAAGTAGTTTAAAAGTAGCATTTTCATTTCATGCAAGTAGATAGTAGCTGTGGATGTGTGGCATTGATCAAGGCAACTTCGTTTCATTCCATACCACTAGCGTCTTGCTGACGGAAAGTTTGCCTTGCATGGTCAACTGGAAAATTTTATAAGCTTAACTTCAGTTGCAATTCACTTCTTGGTATGCGTCGTTTTGATGGTATCTTGATGTTGGGTTGTAACTTGAAAATTTCTTACTATTCCCTTGAAGATTGCACCTACTTTGCGTAAGCTGTCTGGCGTGAGGCGGAACAGAGTTTGGTTGAAGCTTGTTGAGATTGATCCTGCGTCCCACCTTAGAGTAGAATATAGAATCTTCTTACCCTTGCACTCATTTATTTTCAGTTCATTTCCGGTTAGTTCTAGGAAAATATACCTTATTGCTAAATCATACGCACAAAATCCCCTTCCAATCATCCATTTACTGTTAACTGCAAGTATCCTAAACAATTGTGTAAGTCCCCTTGTGAAAACAACAATTCACATCAAACCAACTGAGGGTATTCCAAGTATTTTAGAACCTTGGAGTTGAGCGTCGAACTTTCTCGCAATCTTAGCGCCAGAATACTTTGATCAAGAGAGAATGGAGTAGCCCGGACAACTTTGTTACGCTGATTAGTGCAGTCATAAAATCACATCAACAACTCCCCATCAAGTCTTGATATCAAAAGGCAAAATCTGCCCCAAATCATAGGCAATGGGTTAAAGGACCCCGCAAGACATTATCAAACCTGTGAAACAATTTGAGCAGCAAACAACCAAGAAGATAGATCATATTGGCTACAATCCTTCCCAACAACCTGAAGAGGCATAGCTATTAACTAATACATAGAGGTTGACCCAGCTTCCAAAACTACTTGGGAAAAGCTAAAGAAAGATTTTGAAGAGGAATTCAAGTTACTACGAGATGATAAGAAATTGAAGTGGAGATTTATAATATAAAGCAAGGCAAACACGAGAACATCAAAGCCTATAATTGAAGGCTCAAAGAACTCCAAGTTAGAAAAAGAACCAGCCTATGGCCTTAAATAGAGATGGTCCATTGAAGGCCTCAATCCCTCACTACAGAAAAAGATGAAAGTAGTACCACCCTCTCCATATACAGAAGCAAACAATTGGGCCATGGACATAGAGAGTGAGGACAAAATGTCCTCTCATGGCAAGAAAAAAATAGAAGATGAAAGTCCAGATGATAGCAGCAAGAACAAATTTTGAACCTTACAAGCCTTAAGAAAAGATATGATGTTGAAAGAACTAAAGGAAAAAAAATAGTAATGAAAAAGAACTCTGGTGTACAAAATGCAAACGCAAAGAATGTTGGAATGTTATCATTGATGTCAAAAGTGAGAAGACATATAGTCATTAATGTCAAAGTCACAACAGAAGGATATCATCATTGATGTATGAATGAGATTGTTGCAAATATTGTCATTAATATCAAAGGAGAGATTATGGAAGACGTGATGAACCATATGACAATCATCAAGGCATTCTAGACCTCGCACAGTAATAAGATTTTGGTGAATCTGCCAAGACTTGGACGAGGCTCTCAGTTAAGTAATGGAATTGATGCAAACTAGGGTATGCACTTGCATCTCAAAGTTTTAACATTGGCGACACTACTACAGCATATGAAAAAAAAAAAAAATAAGATGAGATCTATGACATGAACAAGACTGATCTTGACCATAGGAAGAGAGAAAGGTATTAATATGAACCATTACTACATACAAACAAAGAAGTTACAATAAAAACACCTTAATAGTTTGGAGACAAAGTTGTTTACATGAAGCCATTGTAAATTGGAGTTTCCACTATGAAAAGAATCGCAGATATAGTAGAAGCTGCAGCAGAGATCTTAAAGGGATTTCAAATGAAGTATTTTAATGCATGTTGATGTGGCCGACCACCTTTGGAATAATATAAGTAATGTGAAATCACACATATAAAAAGGGACAGTGAATATAATTAAAGGAGCAGTAAAAATAGTTATAAGCAACGATTCTATCTCATTTAATAAGGCGGTTCATGCAATGTTTAAATTCAAAATAAATAAATTACTAATAGGGTCGACCCCTCTCCACTGTGTAGCGCCCTCATTGAAGTGGTGTTAAAAATAAATTAAATCAATTTCTTTTATAGGGGCCGACCCTCTAAGTGGTGCGCCCAAGTTGAGGATAAAAAGGTGTTTAAAAATTAAAAGTTGCATCCTTTGTAATCGGGTATGTCTCTTGAGAAAAGTCGCCCTCCTTGAGTGGATATAAAGGGTGGTAAATATGTGGATAGAGTGGTAACAAAAATTCAATGAATAATATGTGAACATAAGAGCGGACTAAAAAAGGGATAAGGCAAAAAAAAATGAAGTGTCAATCAGATCTATATTGAAGAATATATGCAGCCCTTGTATAAAGAATAAATGCAGAGATAAATGGAGAACATGTAAATACTTGTGAAGAATTAATTGCAGATTTATAGCAAAAATTATGCCTGATTTGGAGGAGGTTTGGGTCTAAATTTGGAGCAGACCTTGGTGCAATCAATACATCATTTTGAAGCAGTCATAAAGAGCATTCATCACACCAGTTTTATTGCAGACTTTGAGCAGACTTATATGACAGTTTTGAGCAGGATAATGAAAGATTTATGAGCAGATTCATGAGAGATTTTAAGGCAGAAATTTATGTAAAGATAAAGCCATGATTATGGTCAGTTTCATTCATGATTTGTATCAGACCTGAAGGGAAGTGTGTGATTAGATTTGAAAGGAAGATTGTTATGTGATTGTGGATCAGATTTGAATGTGAAGCAGATTAGTGTTTTTGGTGGAGGAGTTTGTTACATCAGCATTGAAGAATTGAAAAGATAAGAGGTTGGAGCCTCTTGGTGGGTTGGAGCTCCGTTTGTGTGTGGGGGTTGGAGCCTCCATTAGGTTGGAGCCTATCAAGTAGAGGTTGGAGCCTCTTGCTGATTTGGAGCTCAGTTGGTATAGAGATTTGAGACTTTGATAGTAGGTTGGAGCCTACAAGAAGCAGAAGATTAAACTATAATATATATGCAATATTGTGTTGTGGTTTTCTCTCGAAAGGGTTTCCACGTAAATCATGTGTTCTCATTGTGTTCCTAATTGCTAGATCTTACTTGAATGATTTTAATTGTGATTGAGTTTTGAAAAGTAGAGGATTGTTAGATACTAATTCACCCCCACTCACGCACCCCCTACCCCCTCTCTCAGTATCACCGTGTGCTCAACAAATAACATATTAAAATTTAAAACAAATTTTCTGAAGAAATTAATCTATCAAATCTTGGGCCACTCAATCAAAGAATGCCCATATAGTTTGAAAACTAGGAGTATACAAGAACTCTTCACACAAGGTAAGCAGTCCACTCCACCAAGTACACCGCCAAAGCAACAGAATAATAACAATGCATCCTTAGGCTGGTATTGAAGCAAAAGGTCTAATAATAAATTCAACAAGAACAATAATGGAAGCAGGAGCTGAATATTATATGACTCAAAAGGATGCCCTCTTATACAATGTAGACAATGCAATGAGTGGGGGGCACCTTGCCAAAGCAATCAAAACAAAGCAAGACTTGTGCAAATGGTGCAGATGAGAAGACCACAAAGACATTGACTACCCAAAACAAAAATCTACCATCAATATGATTGACATTGAGCAGCAAAACAATGAAGTTTTGGCAATCACACAAGCACAAACCAGAAAGGCAACATATTCAAACCCACATATACAGAAAGAAACTCTGTGAAGCAAAAAAGAAAGTGGAACAAGCTATGGAAAAAGAACAGATGTGCTCCAATGGAAATGCAAGTGCTTCCATCAGACTCAAGTCTAAAAAAATATTGCATGGCGAGTATTACAAACCACCATACCAATCAAAATGGCAAATCTTTGCAAAGTTCCTTAGGTCTTGAAAAGAAGGGTTAGACTGAATATTGCATTTGCTATTTGCTCTAAATGAACATGATTTCTCATATTTCTTGAGGACGAAAACCCTCTTGGAATACCAATTTCGGAGACGAAAATCCTCCTAGCTAGAAAGGGTGATTTCATCCAGAAGTCACCCATGTGCTGAAAATATTGGGTTTTGACCCTCAACATTTATTGGAGCAATTTCATATAGAGATTGTCTTGGTGCTGAAAGTGAAGACATTCCAGTTGTGCTGCAAGGTTAAGTTATTTTTTCAGTTGTGTTTCAATGGAGATTTTTCAAGTGTTTTGACATATTTTTTGGCATGCAAGGATTTATGATGCAGATTTAAAAAATTTGTGGGCTTATGAGGTGATTGAAGGAGGTTTTTTCTTGAAACTGAGCAAAAATAAAGTGAACTTTGGTGATTTGCAAGAGTTTTATGACTGTTGTACATGTTGTCTTGGCAGCAATAAGTTCAGTTTCAGACCTGCAAGGTGACTGATTTCTCATTCTGTTTGATATTGATTGTGTTCATGGTGCATTGGGTTCAATTTCGGTGTGTTTTGGAGTAGTTTTCAGTTTATGCATGTTGAGTAGTGGTGTTGGGCATACTCTTTGCAAGATTTCAGAGTGTAATCAATGTCGATCAAATCTGTTATTCAGTGTTTATCAATCATAGAGAGAGTTCACAGTGTTGTATTTGAGTTTGGGATGAATTTATGCAGCTTACATCAGTTGTGTTTCAACTTGGGGTGTGTTTCCTTCATTTTGGGGTCGTTGCATCAGCATACAAAGGAGTTTGCAGCATGTTATCAAAATACATCAGACCTGTTTGACATTATGACAACAGTTACAGAGTGATACCAGACCTACATCAGCCTCTTGTATCAACTATTGGAGGTATTCTTCATGTTGGGTACTTGAATATATTGTTTATCAATATTATTTCATCTCATTCTGGAAGTTGCAGCAGTCTGATTTTGTAATCAGAACTTTGTACCAGTCTATAACAGCAGTTTACTTCCTCAAATGATAATTTGTAGTGCATTTTATATATATATATATATATATATATATATATATATCTATTGATTGTGAACCCCGGATGGTAGTAATGCCAGAGTCCATCATTTGAATGCATTTTCATTTTGTAAGTTGGATAGTTCACCACCAACAGTTACAGCATTTTCATTCAGCCCATTTTGGCATAAACAAGATGGCATTATAGACCATTTTGGTTTGAATCAAGATTAGAAATTCTGCTAGTGGCTTGCATTGCATACACAGTCCGCCGAAAAGGTGTTGATAGGTTGGCTTTGTCATCTACATGTCATTTTACGCAGTCCACCGAAGAGGTGTTGACAAGACTAGCTTTGCCACCTGTGTATTCCAGTCGACTTGCTGTCATATCATTGTAATTGCATTCATCTAGATTAGTTGTGTGGTTGGAGGCACCATATACTCTCACCTTGCCCACTCCGAGATTTGGGTGATCAAAAAGTGTTGGAGACATTGCATTGCATCTTTATTGCAAAAAGAAAAACAATAGGGTGGATTGTTATATAGACCCCAAAAAATCACTCTCACCGCACTCATGGGTATTAGTAATACAATTATAGTGAGTACTCTTAAGCTAATATAGGGTAACGCCAAGATGGTATGGTCATAGTCAACTCATAGGGTTACATGAAATGGTCCCACTCTTCTCATGGGTTACAGAAAATTGACATATTCACTCCTTGCATGGTCAAATGGTCTCACACTAAGTAGGACCTAATTGCATGCAAAGTGATAGAGTTAGCCCCTAATGTTATTAACAAAGTGTAATGTTTATTGTGTTAGCTTATAGACTGATTATAATTTTGTGTGGGGTTATGAAGTGTGATGTTTTATTAAGGAGTTATTAATACTTTGTAAAAGAGTCATTTTATATTGCCTAAAGTAGAATACTAGAAAGTTGTGACAGCATGTATATTAACCACATGAATGAATAGTTAGATAGTCATGTGTATTTGTACTTATTTGGAAACTTTTGGAAATAGTAGATAATGGGTTCGTGTCCAGTGAGTTTGTAATAGTTTGTTGTTGTAGAAAGAAAAATTCCAAATATAAGTGTCCATTATTCAGTTCTCTAATTAATAAATTGGAGATCTTCTTGTGTTTTGCTGCAAATTTGTGTGTTGATATGAGTTCATGGTGTTTTTCTCTCTAGTTGGCAAATTGGCAAGATAATACACATCTGAATATGAATGCTAAAAAATTTCCATCAGACAGGAACTGTAATTTTGTACTTGGCCCAGGATACTTGGAGAATAAACAGACGGCAGCAACCATAGAGAAGAAGCATTTGAATTAATGTTCACGAATATGGCATCCATGGAGCAAGGGCCCCACCAAAGGTGTCAATTGCTTGGAAAAGCTTGGGATTAGTGGTTCAATGTTTCACCTCCTGTGACATTTTTTATGCACCCTAAACATGAAAGAAAAAAAAAACGAACTTTTAAAATTTGGTTTTTTGACTATAGCACTCACATGGTTGGACTTGATGATTCTTGAATGAAAGAAACATCTAATGAAGGCATATTATTCCAGAGTTTGATGGAAGGATCATGTGCTAGAGCAACAGCATGCTTGACGATCATGCTGCATTAAGATGTGAAAAGAAGAAGGTTTAAGTCCCATGAAGAGAAGAATAAGCTATGGTGTGAACCAAAAGAAAAAGAGGTAAAATCATAAAATATTAAAATTTGAAGTATGTTTGATTTATGAATGATGTTCACAAAAGGCGTATGAAAAAAGTCATTCTTCCAAATGTTATATATAAAGGCCAATATGTTTTCTACTTTGCAGTAATAAAAGACTTTGAAATAGTTCATGTTTGGAAAGATTTTTTTAAGGCAAAGAAGTGAAGAGCACCAAAGTATGTAATTATTACCATTGCAAATACTAGTGAGCATGAGAATGTACAAGAACTGTAAATGGTAGAGTGTCATCCAAAAATATGGAAATTTTAACAGATGCAGGAAATAACTGATAGCAAGAAATGTGGCAATGTACTTAACATTGGAATATGAGAGGCATCTCAGGATAAAGGAGCACACATATGGCAGAGTCTGCAAGTGCTTAATTTGCAGCAGTTCACAAAAGGACTTATAATGAGCAGAGGTAAAGGTTAATTGTGTTTTTAAACAAATGCAAAGCAAATTCGCAGGGATTGAGAGGAGTAAAGTGTGGGGAAAAGAAGTGTTCAACTATCTCATGATTCAAAAATTTCAAATGGTGTGAGGTATTCCTGCTAAGAATGAGTAGAATGAAACCTTAGTGAAGAACACTGTACAGAAGTGGATCCTTGCTGAGACTGCAAATAACCACTGAGAAATATTTTCAGGAAGTTAATTGTGAAGTTCTTGCCTAGTCCTTCCCTGCTGGCAAAGAATATTTCTTCAGCAGAAGGTTGAGAACAAGGTTCCTGTGAAGATGGAGCATTTGGTAAGGCATGGGGCTGAAAAGAGCAAACAGCATCTTGGATGCCTACATCTGAGACAAATGAATCAGTGTGAAACAGGGGAAGCATGGAATCTACAAATTTTAAACTGAATCTCAGACCTATTCAAGTTCGATTGAACACAAAAACATATTGTCAGAGAGACCCAACAGCACCCAATGCATTTAACATAGAGGTACAAAGATGCATGCAGATGAGATTCAGACTTATTAGAACTTCAGAGTATGCTACCTCTAATTCATCCACTTCTGCGAATTAAGCTTAATTTCATAGCATGTATGCTTTAAAAAAAAGACTACCAAGAAATATTGCAAAGTAAACAAGAAAATATGAGAAGAGAAGGGCCACAATATGATGGGAAATCAGGATACCATTTAGTGCAAATATAAGAAATTATTTAGACAGTGTGAAAAGGCTGTGATAGCAACTATGTGTATCCCATAATATTTCATCAAACTATTGCACAGGATTATTGTGAGATTGTGAGATGCATTGTGCCTATTTGAAAATATTTCATCACACATGCCACAGACAATATAACAAAAGAAAAGCAATTACCAACTGAACCATGGATAAAGAAACAAGGAACGAGTGGTGGAAAAGATAGACTAGGAGGAATGAATACAGGATGTGTGAATATTGTACCTCACTTAAGCACACACTCAGCAGGTGTGTCAGCTCACACTGACAGGATGGAATGGCTACAATAGAAGCTCATGTGGATGCATTTCAGCTTGTGGGTCTGAGAATTGAGGCAAAGATGGAGCTTTGGTGTGCCTCTGGACAAGATACATTATTTATCAGGGTGATTGTTAGCCCCTTTGTGAAAAAATAGCCACATGTTAGTTAACAGGCCTATTATAAAGTGTAATGTTTTATTAAGTGGTTACTTAGTAAACTACTTTAGTAGTTAATGGTGATTTTCTCCCTTTTTTTGTAAATTGGCGAGGTACTAACCACAGGAATATGAATGGTAACTCAAGAATTATTCTAAATGGCCTTACAGGATTATGCACTTACACTTAAACAAGTTCAACATTCAAATTATTCATTCCAATACAAGACTGAAGCACAAAGTCAATCAAGAAAAAGTACTTACCCATCATACCTTTTCAAAGTTCAGATGGGTAATACCTTAGTCAAACTATCTCTGTACATTTCAGTCCATCAAAAACAGATGCAGCAGTCAATGTTTGGTCAATAGCAGAGTTTTCAATCAAAATAGCTAGTACAAAGCTCAAACAGACTGCATAAAGTTGACAACAGCAGTTCTGTCCCATTACAGCAGTCGAAGTTAGGGATTAATGCCAGCCAAAAGCCAATGTTAGCTGAAGTCAATATAGCTGGTCAATGAGGGTAAACATGTAACTGGTCCAAATCTCTGGTCAATGGTATTCAGGACCTGTCAATTCTGGCTCTTCTTCCTTTTGCCTCAATTTTTATGCAGTAAATGTTAAAATTCACATGTTATGTCCAAAATGGTGTATTGACACCTTGAACAATAAGAGAAAAATAAACTGGGGGTTAATGTGTTCCAGCATCTTGAACATGTAATAGACTTCTTGATTGAGTGAAGGTCAACTAAGCCATAACACACACTGCCAATTCTTAACTTTCTTTGTCCCCAAAGCATGTGAATAGTTAAATTTGCAAGAATACTATAACCCCATTACCAAGGTTGGAAATAAATCAGATTATTATTAGTTATGATAGTTGCCTTTTAGTTGAGGAATAACTGAACTACTTAAATGTAGAGACTGAAATAAGTTTACGCACTCACAGTGAAGCTTTCACATTCATAAATGTGCAAGTATGTAACAGGTTGCGACCATCGGGCTACCATAGCTGAATGTCGATTTCTTTGAAAATTTTGTCCAAAAAATCCATAACCACGATCTTGTTCTAGTGTATCATCATTAAGCCCAACATCAATGGGTTTGAAAGTATCTGCAATAAAAACAATTGCATTCATCAAAAGCTTATAAGAGGACTTAACAAAAACTGGCACACTTTTATTAACTGCCTGGAGAATAAACAAATTGCCATGTCAGACAATGGTTCAGGATTCAATTTTTGCAGTTACACAGAAACCTCAGTCATAATACTAGATTCAGTCAATATTAATTAATTAATTTCTAATCTGCAGCGCAAGTGACAAAGTCAAAATTGATAAGATGAATATTACTAGAACTCAATCACAAAACACTGTTCATTATGGTTGCAGGCACTGTGTTGATGGTAAATATTATTGTTCTGCTAGATCTTTCTGAACACTAAACAGATAAGAACAAAAATGCGCTGTCAACCATGCCATCATAAAGGATAACTCCTTTTAATGAGTAGGAATACAATAAAGAATCACAATATTTAAAGTGGGACAAATGTGTTATATGAATTAAGAAACAAATTTATGGTAGATCAAAACTAAAACTAAAGATATAAATTTTACAGTGTCATTAAAAAATTAGGAAAGTGATCTGTAATTTCTCAAGATATTCTTGAGACAATGTGCCTATACAGATCTTGTGCAGAATTTACTAGTGTTGCAACATCAATTAACTATGCTTCTTACACCAACAAAACAGCTCCATACAACTGAAGATTCAAGATAAAGACATGGGAAATGAAGTACATACAAAAGAAAAATTTAAGTTACAATAAAGCATGTCCACAGGACACCAATTTTACTCTGGAAAAACCTGATTCTAAAGAACTCCAGCAATTGAAAGATGTCAATATCACTCGGAAGTATCATATTTTCAAATAGAAATACTCATACTATGAGCTTGAAACCCCCATGCTCTTCTCCAAAGTGCCTGTAAGTTGTAATACATGCTGCAGAGAACAATGGAGCTTCTCCCGAGCATCTGTTATTCATTAAAGTTTGAGTTAATGAACTTCAGATGTTGGCTGACCTTCCAAATTCATGTGTGCTACACAAGCATCAGTTTCGAGTCGATTCATCAATCTTAGCATGACAAATGAACAATTACACCATATACACCCTGTTGGTCTGATTTTGGAAGCTAATGGTCATTCTGATTGAGATCACCAACCAACAAACCCATTCATGACTAATTCCCATCAATATTCATGCTGAAAATTGTTGACTTTTTATTTGGTCATAAGTGGCATGTTTTCCTTTCAGCAGACTTTCCTAAACCTCTCCTAGCCATGCTGATATGTTTCTATAGGAGCAGACACATTCAGTTCATATTAGCCTCATTACCTCACCTACTTCAACTTATCTTGAACCATTTGATCTTTTGTGTCAGAATGAATTGATCCATTTTGGGAGGCTATTAGTCCCACAAAAGCTTCGCCTCCAAAACTTTCTTTTTTCTATTCTTGAGAAAGTATAATTTTTCTATCTCATTTGCAGCAATAACCTTCTTTGCCTGATTTCCAGTGTAAAAGAAACAAGCATTAATAAGGAAATTCGTAGACATCTTTCATCAACCAATATTGATTCTTCCATCCTCTCCCATTGCTACAAGCTCTACCTTATGATCAACCTAATCGACCCATCGGTGATCCTCCTCTATAAATATGGGTTGTTATCCTCAATGATTTATTCTCATTGTGGATTGTACTCAATTGTTTTGATAAGAGATATTATTTATCATCCTTTATAATCATTTTGTGGCAAAGGTGCAACTTGTAATGCAAAAATACAAGGTCATTCAGCCTTTGCATTGACAACATACTGCAATTATTAAAGTGAATGTGCTCAAACATACTCTGCTTGCACTTACAACCTAAGGCATTGCATATTTAGCTCAGTACTTGAACAACGATCCTCTCAATATTTGGCACCTTAGTGGCGATTCTTCCACGATGAGACTAAAAAGATAGAACTTAAACATACGAGGGCTTCTGGAATTAGCTGTGCAGTAGTTTTTAGCATCAACATTTCAGGTCACACTCCTTGACCCATCATCAATATGAAGAAAAGCTATCAAGTAGATTGGAGAATTCGCTACTTAAAAAGAGGAAAGGTAAGAGGGAGGAACCCTAATGATGGGTAATGGAGTGTGATCAAAAAAGTTGACACTAAAAACTACTACAAAGCTAAATCCAGAAGCTCTCTTATGTTCACTATCATGGACTGTAAAAATTTAAATGTTGACTTCAAGTTCAGTTAAAAAAATTAATATTCAATAACAAAAAATGTGAAAAAGAAAAATCCAAGGATTTAAAGTAGGCGAATTTAAATTTCTAACAAACTTTAGCTAGCCTTGACATTGTCATAGTCAATTTACAAATATCTTGAGAAAAGAGATCTCCCACTGCTTGCAGCTAGATCTCACCACCTTCACACTAGACTAACAATTTGGCTCCATGGCCTCTATGACTGTAGATGTCATTAATGACCTTGAAGCTCTCGGGGAACTAAAAGGCTAGGTTCCGAAAGTACACACAAGGGATGAAGTGGTATGTGGAGTTGTTTTATCCACTGATGGACAGTGACATCCCAAATGGGCTTAGACTTGGCCTCCCAATTGCCATAGATAAGTTTAATGTTCACCTTGACTTGATCCATCCCCTGACATATTTAGCCCCTTGTGGCTTTTCCCCAACAAACACAAGAAGTAGAGATATCATTGACTCGGCAACATTACTGCATAGTTCAACTTCAAAGCTCCCACCTACCACCCACACTGTTACATGCCCTGCTCTCCACCTGCAACCAAAACACACATACAAACCCGCACAGCTCCATTCCCACCATAAAAAGGCTAACTGGCACAAATCTAAAGGTCCTTTGAAGCCAGAAAATACTAGTCCAGACTTTATGTTGTAATCTCAAACAATGCAAATTGGATCTGCAGACAAGATCTCCTACACTTCATCCAAACACACACAAAGAACATTATCATCATTCCTACTTTCTGCAAAAAAAAAAGAAAGAGGATGTAGCTTAATGATGGACAGCCCTCCAAGGGTCAGCTTCGCCATAAAAGAGGTGGAAAATAGGTTGTGGCTGCAGTAGAAAAGCTCTAACCTGCAAGTTTATAAGAGCTTTCCTAGAACCCAAGACTCTCCAACCCTGGGTACAAGAGAACTGACAACCCTCAGGTTTAATTGACATCCAAATGATGCCCAAAGGATTAATTTATGGCAAGTTTTTCATCAAACCATGAGAAGGACCAAGCTTTCCAAGGGGATCTTTGGTTCATGAAAAAACAGGATTTTTCATGAAAAAGCAATTACCATCATATCCCACAGAGGATCTCCCAAGCACCGTCCCCATCTCAGTTTGTCTCTCACTTCTCCCTAGTGAATTCTGGAAAGATTCTTCCTTGAGAAAAATTGGACATGTAACAGAAGAATATGTCACTACTAATTTACAAAACATCATGGGGTGCTCAATAATAAATGCATGAGTGTGAAAATAGATCTAAAGAAGCTATTGCCCTATAGAATTCTTTTTGACATGGGAAAAATACAAAAGAACCAACCCATTGATTATGAGAATATCCCATTTTGCTACAGAATCTGCCACGAACATGGGCACCCAGCCAGGGTATGCCCTACTCAGCCAAAAAAGTAACAAACGCAGGTTTAACAACCAGATCCAAGCAATCTGCAGCCAAAATCAGCAACACAAAATTACACAAAAAGTAGGCCTAAATAGCAAGGTACAATCTTGATGACACATAAAAAGGATCAAAGAGGAACAAGGGATGAAGACGAATTTCAGCAGGCCTATACACGAAAATCCAAAACTCTTTGGTCAAACAATGAGCAAAAGCTGTCCAACCCCTTGAAGGCTCTAGAAGAAAAGGAAACAAAAAAAAAAAAAAGCAATGGAGGATACCAAAGGGACTCAAGAAGTCGTCACAACGTATTTTATGGATCCCACAGATCTGAGGTCTCTGCCAAATCACCCAAACCAGAAATCTTATTGAGAACATGATAAGAATTACATCTATAGCAAGAGGGAAAAATAACAAAGGGAAAGGTAAGCCTGAATCAGATTACAACTCTGTCATCATTCCAGCACATACACATCCTAAGAAATGGATTAACAAAGAAACCCAATATTGGATCTACACTCCGCTAACCCACATCGTCAAAGGCACTCAAAAATGGAAGCCAAAGCATGAAAATAACAAATAAACCAGATCAAAGGTATTAGTGACACCACAAATCTCAATGAAGTGGATCCTCTCATGGGATGTCAGGGGTATAGAGCACAATAAAAAATTGTTTCTCAGAACAAAAACAAAAGTAAACAAGATAGACCCAGTTCTCCTTCAAGAAATTATTAAAGCTACTTCATGAAAGACAACAAAGTAAATTTGGATCTGGGGCAGAAAACAACAAAAAAATTAACCTGTACCATGATTCTTTGGTATCACTCCAAGCATTCTCTGATTTCTCACCAATTTCACCCATGCACAACTGTGTATCATTTATTTTCTAATGAATTTCAAAGTATATGTTTATATCCCTACCTGTGGCTACTACCATTTTGAATCAACTCGCCACTTGGGCACAATATCATACCTGAGCCAAGCTCAATCCTAGTGGACGATTTCAACACCATTGAATCTTTCTTATTGAAGTACAGTTGGACTTTAAAAAACACACTAACAATACAATAATTCAACTTCCCACATCTACTCAAACATGGGCATTGAACTCACCCAAGGCAGGTGCACATGGACCAACAGGAGAAAAGCTAAGGGGTTGTGGCAGAAAAACTCTCAACAGAATTATCTTTTCAAATGAATGGATCTCAGTCAAGCATCTCATTTCAGTGCACATTCACAACTCCAATCTAACCACTGGCCAAGAAAACTATAAATCTCTCATAAAAGCCAGGGTCCTAAGAAATCTTTTTTGATATTTGAAGCTATAAGACTCACTCACTTGGATTTTAGTCAACAAGTTGAAAAAACCTGACATAAGGCCAACTTTGTTACAAGATGTGAGATGCATGAATACATGGGCAAGCTCAACCACTTGGAATTTTTTGGCAGCATGTTCCAACAGACAAAGGTCTTTCAAATTTTTTTGGCTGACCAAGAAAAACAAATTAGGGAAAATAGGCTCACCAGTGAAATGCAAAAGAAAGAGCAATCTCTCATTCAATACCTCATTCTCACTTGCTCAATTAAGGGAAGAATTATTCGAGAGGCAAAAGTCCAGAGAATCTTGGATCAAGCAAGGGGATACCAACTCGAAAAAAATCATAAATTTGTCTTTGACCATCAACATATAAATCAGATCCACAGAATAAGAACTGTTGTAATGCCTATCTACAAACGGCTACTGAAATCCATTAATATGATACTGACCATTTCCAAAACCTCCACTCAGAAGGGGGCATCCGTAGCACCAATAGAGAACTTGGCAAGTGCACTTAAGGCATGTCCCAAAAAAATCATTTAGTAAGACAATCAAAACTTTGTTGGGTCAATCACTGAGAAGGAAACTAAAGTCACTTGCTATCTGAAAGAATTTAAAAAAGAAAGGAAAAAGAATTTTAAAAAACTTGACCTAAATTAACAACCTCCTTCAGCTGAATGCAAAAGTGGACATCATTGACTACTTGGCATTAGTCCTTGAGACAAAAGATGAGTTCCATTACTCGCTAAAAACTTTTGATGAACAGCATTGCAAAATGGGTCATAACAGGTTGGATTAGCACCTGTTCTTTGTTAACTCTCTCATTAAAGTAAGGACCATTTGTCTCTAAAACTCAACCCGGCACTCTCCCCTTCCACTGAATTTCAACATGGATGAATCTTGTAATATTTTGTAAGGTTCCATGTCATTGAAATGTATTGTCTAGATGCCTAAATGTTGAACAAACATGTTTTAATCCACCTTATTATCCTGCAAAACTCTACAAAGGTGGCAAGGTCATTGGAGTTATGTGGGTTATAATGTCGTGTCACAAGTAATCTTATAAGCATCTTCTGCCTTTAAATGGTTTTCAAATCATAAAATTGCATTTTGCTTTAAGAGGTGTTGTCTTAAATGGTGGGCCTAATTAGTTAAACTAGCCCACCATATTTCTAAATTCCAATCAGAATTGTTAGGTACATAAAATATTAGGTGGGCCCATAGTTAGACCACCATTTTATCTTTGTGTTGGTGGATATATGAAAGTAAGTCACAAGTCATTAGGTTAGTGGTGTTGGCGTATAATATTTATACAACTTATCATGCTTAATTTGTCTTAGTTTAGCTAGGTATTTTAGATTATATTATTTGAGTTATGCAAATAAGTAATTTGTAATAGTGGATGATTCATAATATCTACCTCATATAGTAGAACTAGAAATCAGTTCTAGTTGACATCCCAGTCAATTTCCTAATTCATCCTCTGATCAAAGTCAGTGTCAAATTATATAGCTGAATTCACTAGACTCATCCTATGGATTAACTCTCAATCACCTTCAATCAATGGGGTTAAATTTCAATGAGATTTAGTCAGCATTCAATCAGGATTCCATGCTCAAGCTAGAATCATTTAATATTAGAAGCAATCTACTGTTCTCATAATTATTTCACTCTCAACTATCAAATTGGCAAGAGACTGTTTTGGGTAGGTTTTACGTGTCCATGAGATCCTTGGGTGAATTACAACACTCAATTCAACATGGTTCCAAAGCCTCTGTGGTTCCATTAAATCCCCATTTGCTTCTCAGTACCTCATAGGTGCTTTCTCAAGTGTTCATGGACCTAAAAGCACCCTCATCACTTCACCTTTTGACTTACAAATTTGTCCAAATGCAAATCTTATTAAGGAGACCATTTTTCCTCTTGCTGCAAGTGCAGATTTATTTTTTTGTGTGGTTTTTGGGGTTGCATTGGGAATTGTGCAAATAACAACACTTTTAATTTGGTCTAAAATTTACCAAAAGAAAGAATGAGATCTTTACATCAAACTTTTTTTTGCATCAGTTCCAGATTTGACCACCTGACACTTTTGGAACCTTGAGATTTGTGCAAAAAAAAGTATGGGTTGGGAAATTCTTTGCACACTTATATTTTGTGATTAAAACAATTTTCTCTTATGCTAAGATTATTATGTCTTTACCTTTCATTGGCGAAAAGCATTTTTTTCCCTCACAGTTGCAATTTTTTTTTCAAGAGACTTCCATTATTTTAGTCACATCTTTGTCATACAAAGAAATTTAACGAGTTTCTTGGACTCTTTGGAAAACTGATCTAAAGATCTATGCAATAGTTGTGAATTACTAAGCAAATTTTTTTCTTGCAGCAAATGTTTTATGTAGCTTCTCACACAGTAGTTCCACAATTCCCATTCCAAAATTTTCACAGGCTATAATTTCTGATTTTGGAGGAATTTGGAGGTTTAAAAAAAATTCAATCTGCATTTTTTTTTTTATAACTACACAGTGGCATATTTAATTATGCCCAATTGTAACTCGTACCCTATTTTGTTGTTTTGTCAGTTTTTTAAGTAATTCTCATTCTGGAAAATTCTAAATTTGTAACAACATATTATAAGATGAAAAGTAGTTACAAACTTGATAGATTTGTTTGTACATTTTGTAATTTGGTGTTAATTTGCTCTAACTGTTGCAGCAACACAAACTTACATTGCAATTTTTTATATTTTTTTTTCTCTAGTTTCCAAATTTGGTCCCCAAATCAGACCATAGAGTCACTCTTCTCGCTCCTCACAACTTTTATTTGTGAAAGGAATTTATGATTAAGCATCTTAGAAGTAGAGATTTGTACCAAATCTTATGTTTCACGCTCATTATGTTTCAATGCTTTTGATGCTTGGAAGAAGATTTCAAGTTTGTTTGACAAGGCAAATGCCACAAGGAACACAAATTGGAGAATGTTCTTACAAATTTGAATCCTTAAAGATTTCATATCACAGTTCAACCTAATGCAGCTTTGGTTGGAGGACTACAAGATTGAAAAGAAAGATGTTCAGATAGTTATAATTGTTCTTTCTAAGTTAGGAAACTCACATTAAATGTTTTTTTCCACTTTCTATACCAATATGGATTCATTGCATATCAAGTTCAAGATACCTACATTTGATTTTTTTTTTCTGAGCAGTTGACACATAAACAAGAGAGGCTCAAACAAATAGGCACACTTTCTCCTCATAATTCTAAAATACATGCATTTGTAGCACAAATTTTACAAAGTTTAAAGCAGAACAAGACACCATCAAAAGAATCAACGTATAAGATTTGGCTATGGAGATAGCCATCCAAGATCAAGGAGCTTCAATAAAAGCACAAAAGAGACCCAAAAGGAGAAAATAATTCTATTCCCAAAGGATACAAATATACAATTATGATAAATTGGATTGCTCAAATTAGGCTACAAGTAGGTATACATAGGATACACCAACAAGAAATGTAAATGCACAACCTATGTGGGATAGGATAAAGGAGATTTAGTCACATGTACATAACATCTTCACCAAACTAGGAAAGTAAAAGTCATATGATGCAAATACAACCTACATAAGTAGATACCTCTCTAAGCAAGAATATCCTATCCTAGGTGCATAATATGCAACAAAATTAAATGTGAAAAAAATAATGCACCAATGCACCCCTATAAGCGTAGCTTAGGTGGGTAGGAAAGATGAAAAAATGGATCCTAGCAAATGTGTAGCCATGTTAGGTACCTGTGTACAAAATGATCCCCTCCAAAAGAAGAGAAGAAACCTATAGGACAAAACTCCCCCCAAGAGAGGATGAAGAGACCAAGGCTATGTGGCCCCACTCAAAAGAACCAAGAATAAAATCCCATATGAGGAAAATATCACCCATAAAACAGAGAGAAGAGAGACCATGCAGCACCCCTCAATGTGTAATCTCCTATGCTGATGATAGATGCTTGACTGTGAATGTTGATGATGATCCATGAAAGTCCAGCAACATTCCTCCCCTTGGGAAGAAACAAGGCCAAAGTTGTTTACAAAAGATCTCATTTCTACAAGAATATTAATAGGAATTCAGGGGGCAGAGTTATAGAAGCATGAAAAAATTTATGTTCAGACATAACGTGTCCAATGAAAAACATGTTTAGGTTCACAGATCCATCTCCTACTCTATGGACGTCAAAATACTTGATTTGTTTCTGTTTAGCTTGGGCTTGTTTGATACGAGACATAAAAGAAGAGTAAGAATTGCAATCATCATTTCATGCAGGATCACGTAACTGTGTGCATGGGCATCACCTCCCGTTTGTATGTGCTTCAACTTTGGTGTAATAATCCACATTGTTGTCTTCAACAAATTTCACACATTCTTTTTAGATCCTCGTCCATTTACAATGGTGGCAATATTATTAACAGCAATAACAAGTAGAAAAATAAATATGACCAGGAAAACAAATCAATGAGAGGACTCTGTGAGGCCGAAAATAGAAGAGATTTCAATGCTAGGACACAACATGATTTGCAGTTTCAAGGCAACAAATAAGAAGTTTCAGTTCCAAACTAAGCAACTAGCAATGCAAAACCCGTCGCAAGCAATCTCAATGCCTCACAAGCAATTACTCTAGTTTTCCATAGCATACACATTACAATTGATAGTGGCAGCAACATGTCTATACTAGCATTTTCTCTACCTTCCTAACCTTAACAACACCGTACCTTTGCCTGTTGTCGCTACTGCTAGGAGATACCTGTGCAATCTAGAGCAAAAGCTCATTAATTCCTTGTTTAAAAAATCAACGAACTCTCTTATTTCTGACGTTTTTAATTTTGACAGAAGTCATCTTAGAGCATTCTGTCACCAAACAGCCTAGCATACTCTTCACCTCCTTCATTACTAACTTGGATAACTAAGATGGAGTATTTCTTCTCAAATCTACCGCCAAATCTACAAGAATCTAATCTCCACACTTAGGATGGCCGCATCCAACAGGATCAAAAACCTGTGTTGCTTCCTTTTGAGCCACATTTCTCTTCCACACTATCAACTTAACTTCACGGGTAAAATTATAGTGCTCTAATACCATATTAGGAATTTAAGGGGCAGAGTTGTAGAAACATGAAAAATTTTATACACAGGATAATAGCTTTTATTCTCTTTATTTCATTCAAATGATATTACATATTTATAGGAGTTTAATCTCCTATATTATAGGAAACCTCCTATAACAACTCCCTTTACATAAATGAGTTGTTCTAACTTCTAACAACTCAAATCCCTATAAACACTCATATATTAACTTAAACATTATATTCTAACAAAGCATAATAAATGTACTAACAAATGATGTAATATTTCTAACAAATATGAGGGGAAAAAATAAGAATGTATGATGTCTCTGGAAACTGCTCAAGTGTCACCATATGTCAGTGCCAAGAGGTGCCACAACCAATATGGAGTCTAGGCCTATTAAAGCAATTAAATTTTCACAATCAATGATATTGTAATGGATGTTTCTTGTTTTGATTGTGTAGATTTTTTTCATCAACATTTCAAATCATACTCCATATCCATCATCAAGATACAAGTAGCAAGAGAGTACAAAAATGTGGCAATCCAAAACCTTGTGGAAACAAATGTAGAACAAGATTCAAAGATGATGGAACAACTATGATGGAACTATCATAAAAGAGGATATGGATTTCCTCAATAATGTCCTCCAAATTTTCAAGAAGGGACTCACAAAATGTAAGAGACCTGGGGTCTCTCAACCCCCAACTAATGCCAATAATGCAATCTTTTTTTTGTATTTTCTGATTTTTGAAGGTTTTTGTATTTTTTTTCTGATTTTTTTGCTTGAAAGGGTTTTTGCGATTTTGCATTAAATGATGCTAAAATATATATAAAGAATGCAACAGTACAAAATATGAAGCAAAATAACTTCTAAACTGATGGCGAATGGTTTTATTGTACTTGAAGAATGATTACAGAGCTGAAACAATAACATACAAGTAAAAAGGCAACAATATTTTACTAAAACCTGGTTTATTCGCAGCCGCCTGTATGAGGGCAAAATGGTACGGCCAGCTTGCATAAAGAACTTCTCCCTCTTTCAAATGTATGCAAAATCCTTCAGAGACCTTGCAGCTGAGAGGTACGGCAGAAAACCAGCAAGTACAACAGCCATATGGCCTTGGGAAATGTGCCAGATGATGATCTTGAAGAGCCGCTGGAAAAGAATGCCCTTTTGAATGAAATCAATCCAAACCCCTGATTGAAACTTCACAAATAAGCTCTAATATGACCTCTGAATGAAGCCAAGCTGATTAGCAATCTTCGGTTGATCTTTCACAACCTCAATATGCTTGATTTTAAAGAGGGAACGTTCTCCAAAATCTGATTTGGAGAAACCCTTGTTTCTCAAACTCCAAAATTCCCAAAGAGATGAAGACAAATTAGAATAATCAATCATAATGAGTTCCATTTGTCTTGAAACATTAAATAATCCTCTCAAGAGGCTCGACCCCCAAAAAAGCAACTTTATAAGCATTTAGTAATGTTAAATTCACCCTTCATGTGACTTAGGCTTATTAATCATTAAATGGCGTCCCTTTCCATGAGTAATAAATACTCATTTAATAATATAATCGCCCCTTTATTATAAAGTTATTAAATACTTTATAATAAACCATTTAAATAATTAATATCTTCATTATTTGACTTTATAATATAAAGTCACAATAATAATTATTTTAATTATCATTAAATGCTCAAATATCCTCCCTTTGCTCATCCAACTGCCAAACTGGGTCAAGACTGAAAATGCCAATTGAGCCAGGTGCCCTACCAGAAATAGTAAACCCTGATGGTCTGACTTACTATAAACAGTAAGTGCCTAAATAACACTCTGTAAGCATCTGCAAAGGCCCAAACCTGAATCAAACTGTGGAGTAATGTCCCAAAACTCTAGATAACTGCAATAGAAGACCCTCTAATCACATCTGTCAGCGTACGAGGGTCAAAATGATAGGCTAACCCCTCAATCACCTGAACTGCCTAGGAAGGGGACATTACACCAAACAATCCTAACAGATTTGTCAAATACTCATCCCAAGTAGCTATCACTAGAAGATGATGTATATGATCTTGTTGCAAAGAATCACTAGAAGCCATGGATGTAGCAACACTACACTCAATAGAAGCAGGAGATGATGATGGAGATGAGATCTCAATACATATCTTCTAATCACATTGCTCATCCCTAGATGATGTGTCCGTAGATGATGTCTCTACAATGCTAGAATACAAGAGTCCTTGGCCTCAAGATGCTAACTCGGAAAAGATGAACACTTTGAATCTATGATAGGAGTCATAGAAGCCAAAGTCTCAACAAGAATCTCTATAGGAGGTGAAGCATCAAGAGAACTCTCTATGTCATCACCACATTCAAACCTTCCCATATGGCAAGTAGCTCGATTGTATCACAACCATATTGTTGAAATTCATCAAAGGGTACAAGACAATCCATAGCAAGATCTACTAGGAATAGAGGCTTATTCAAGTCTCCATACATCTCACAAAGTTTGGTCCAAAGGTCACAAGGGCACTCAATATGCGAGGTGGTCACCACAGTGTCAATATTGAAATAACAAACAATTAATCCTATGACATAATCATTCTTGTCATCCCATACATCCTTTTGTCGAAGAGAACTTGGTTCAAGAACAAGTCCATAGAAATGGGGCAAGAGATGAAGCCGCCTAAAATGCTTGAAGATTCCAACTTGCCAAGACTTATAGTTCTTGTTGTTCAATACAATAACAGAAGAATTGAACTTCTTCAATACCCATGATTATCTCCTCAAATTAGTCACACAATAGACCAATCAAGAGACTCAATCCAACAAAAGCAAACTACAAGATCACCCCCCAAACACAATCATGAGATTCCCCCAACAAAATATGATGACACTTTATACTTAGTTCGATCATAATTGCCACTCGCCAAATCAGCAAAGTGGTCTTGATTTGAGTATAGTACAAATGCCAAATCAAGTCATAGTATTGAAAATACAATTTTGTGACAAAATGGGATGAAATAAACTACACCAATGAGAAGAGAATGAAAAATTATGTACTTTAAAAAAATTGCACCCAAAAAAGTTATTGTATGAGCTCAAATCGAGCCCCCAAAGTTCCCAAAACAAGAAATTTTTATCATCACCTATTAGAATCTACAATTTATGGAATATCCAAACATCAAAGTCAAAAACCATTTGCACCACTATGAAGCTCAAGAAAATTTAGTGCTCGTAAAAAGAAATTGCTCAAGAAAAGGAGCCAATATGACCTAGAATGAGGCCTCCAAAGTTCAGGTGTCAAAATCAAAATGCCAATAGTGAGGAGGCAAGTTTGGGGGTTAGGACCTTACGGATGTCATGATGACATCACCTACGAGAATATGTTGAAGGCTACAAAATATTCCCAAATGCCCAAAATATTCTTAAACCACCATTAATTTTCCCAAAAACAACTTTTGCATAGGGATACTACTATTGGAATGCCTAAAACCACTAATCAAAGCTTGAAAGTGTTACAACAAGATAGTTGTTTTAAGGTAGAATATTCCACAAATATTTTGAAAGTGTTAATTAGCAACTAAGGCCAAAAGAAGTGCCATTGTTGAGTGTCAACACTACAGAACACACTATAGAGGGGCCATCAATGGTAGGTTTGTGAATCAATGCTTTGTTGACAATGTCAACTAGGAATTTTTATTAAAATAATGTTTATTATTTATTTATTAATGCTCAATATTGTAAATTATTGTAATTTAGTGATAAGATCGTCTCCGATCTTATCTGGAGTTTCTTTTTAGAAACTTTCCTTTTTTG
Source organism: Sequoia sempervirens (assembly GCA_007258455.2). Classification (NCBI taxonomy): domain Eukaryota; kingdom Viridiplantae; phylum Streptophyta; class Pinopsida; order Cupressales; family Cupressaceae; genus Sequoia; species Sequoia sempervirens. The sequence continues at coordinate 6,323 of VDFB02207227.1, read as the reverse complement.
TAAATCTTGTAAACCATTTATTGAGCGTCTTGGTCATTGTTAATACATCAATTATTTACCAATTACCTGTGTAATATGGTATCAGAGCCGGTTGCTCAAAATTAAATTTTTAATTCATAAAAATCTTTTAAGATTTTTTGTTCTTTTTTGAATTAAAAATTTGATAAAGTCTTCTTGAGAAAAAATTTCGAAGATTTTCTTGTGAGTATTAAAATTTCGGAATTTTTTTTCGAAATTTCTGTGTATGGCTCTTCTGAAAATCAGAGTTTTTTAAATCACGGGATCGTTGGTTTGGCCGCATCTCATTTTTTTGAACATCGTGCTGTAGAGATTTCGAAAGGGTCTGCATCTGAAGGTCGTTTTTTGAGCCGCGACTTGAACTGAGTCGTGATTTTCTGCAAGTACTTAGCCGCGCGATTTGTTCTTCATATGCACGACGGGATTTCATCCAGTTTTTTTTAGTTTGCGTTTTCCATCAACGCGTTTCTCAGGCCGCGATCTCTATTCTTGTTTGCATGCGATTTCCAATGACGGGATTTGGAGTCTCTTGACTGCGTTTTTTCTCCACAATTTCTCAGCTGAAACTAGTCGTCTTTACCTTCAGCAGCGACGCCTAGGGTTCTATCATCTGTTTGTCTCGATTTCGTGGGGATTTCAAGCCGGTTTCTGCAATTTTTCTACTTTTCATGGCAGCTAAGGCTTTCTACACATTCGACTAGGGTTTTTACCTTTCAGATCAAGTCGAAATTTTTTTTCGATTACAGATTCCTAGTGGGTTTTTCGAGAGCTCAACTGGGTTGGTCTCTGAATTTTTTGGGTGCATCGTTTCCCGTGCCTCAAATTTTGTGCCATCTATACACTGTACTTTCTATAGTTTGTACCTGAATTTGCTTCTGTTTTTTGCATTGGAATTTGTGCCTCGATTTTCGTGCATCAACCTCTTCTTAGTACCTCATTTTTCGTGCCTCGAAAAGCGTGAAGATGGCCAGTTTAAGTAATTTAATGCTGGAGGGCAGTCAGAGATTTAATGGCAAAAATTACAACACCTGGAAGCAGCGGATGCTGACAATTTTTGAATACCGTTGCCTTGATCAGATGATCCTAGGCAAAGCTACTCGTCCCGACACGACGGGTAAGGATCAGGAGAAGTTTGATGAGCAGAATCGTGAAGCCATCATGCTTATTAAGCTTTCAGTTACTGATGATCAGCTCCCTCAGATTCCACTTGGAAAATCAACTAAGGAGATCTGGGATCACTTGAAGGGTTTGCATGAGACTTCCGACAAAAGCCGTGCGTTTTTCTTGAAGAATATGTTGTCTTCTATCATGATGGATGAGAAGACGACCCTGCAAGCGCACCTGAATAAAATCCAAGAGATTAGAGATCAATTGGATGCGATTGGTCGGAAAATGGAGGAGGAAGACATGGTTGTGATCACCTTGAAGAGTCTACCGAAGTCCTATGAACACTTCATAGAGACTCTCAACATTACGTCTGCTAATGTTGATCTTAAGTTTTCAAATCTGTGCACTATCCTGTTGCAGCAGGATCGCTGGAGACAACAGTTCGGTAGCAGTGAATCATCATCCTCCACGGAGCAAGCCTTTGCAGCTAAAACTCAACCGAAGCATCAAGGGAAAGGTCAGCCTTCACAGCAGAAAGGCTCAAGTCAGACCTCCACCAGCCCGAAGAAGAAAAATGTTCAGTGTAACTAGTGTCATAAATTTGGCCACATCAAGAAAGATTGTCGTGCTCGTTTGGCTTCTGAGCAAAAGAAGCAGGGAGGGTTTCAGCAGAAAGTGAATGTTGCTGAGCACTCTGAGCAGAAGGAATCTGCCTTTTATGCGCTCATGGCAAAAAGGCCCGCAGATCATGTCAAATCGTCTGCTTGGTATATAGATTCCGGTGCCTCGCGTCATTTTTCTCATAGACATGATTGGTTCACAAACTTTTCCCCTTGCACTGACTCGGTGATTTTTGGAGGAGGTGAGGAATACACAATTGTCGGCACAGGCACTGTTCAGGTTCAGTCTGGCGGGAGGATCTCATATTCCTCAACGTGCATTATGTACCTGATATCGAGCTCAATCTTCTCTCAGTCAGTCAGATAATGTGACATTCTCCCCAGATGGATGTGGTGTTCAGCTCGCATAGATGTTCAATTGTAGATTGCGAGACTCGCACAATAGTGGCCGTTGGGATAGAGGATCATGGCCTTTACAGGCTTGTGGACACAGGTAATTCTCCGGAGTTAGCCTTGGCAGCCAGAAATTCAGCTGTCACCAGTCTTTGGCACCAACGGTACGGGCACTTGAACGTGCACTATCTCTCTCAGCTTGCTCGGGAGGGACTTGTAGATGGCTTACCTGACATTCAGTCTCAGCATCAAGGCGTTTGTGGCGCTTGTCAGGCCGGGAAGCAGCATCGCACACCGTTCAAGGATGGCGACTCTTGGCAAGCTTCTAAGGTACTTCAATTAGTTCATGCTGATATTTGTGGCCCTATGTCTACTTCTTCTGTAACTGGATGCAAGTACTTTCTTCTCTTTGTTGATGATTATAGTAGGAAAATGTGGGTGTACTTTTTTAAGCAGAAATCAGAAGTTTTTAATGTATTTCAGAAGTTTAAGGCCTTGGTTGAAAAAGATTCCAGTTCTTGTATTATAACTCTTAGGTCAAATAATGGGGGGGAATTATGTTCTAGTGCATTCTCCAACTTTTGTGATACTCATGGGATAAAACGTCAATTGACCACACCCTACACTCCTCAGCAAAACGGTGTTGTCGAGCAACGCAATCGTACGATTGTTGAGATGGCTCGCTCTATGTTGCAACACAGGAGTGTTCCTACCAAGTTTTGGGCAGAGGCATTCAATACTTCAGTCTATCTCCTTAATAGGTCACCCACTCATGCTGTTAAGGGGAAGACTCCTGAGGAAGTTTGGTCTGGTCGCAAACCTAGGATCAGTCATTTGAAGGTTTTCGGCTCTCTTGTGTATGTTTGGATTCCTGAGGCCAAGCACACTAAGCTGGACTCCAAGAGCCAGAAACTCTGTTCACAGGGTACAGTGACAACCACAAGGCATACAGGCTGATTGATATAGACACTGATCGTCTTATCTTCAGTCGAGATGTCTTTGATGAGGAACGAGATCCATTTCACTCTCCTTCACCTGTTCAGCATTCAGAGGATCAGCCTCTACAGGCTCCTGATGTGGGCATCCGACTTCCGTTAGGTTCACCTGATGGGAGGGATGATGAAGACCTAGTCTTTGATGATGCTCAACCTGAGTTTCCTCCAGATGATACTGCACATCCCTCTGACCCCCTGTTCCAGATCCACAACCAGATCCAACTCCTCCTGTTACATCTGATGTTGGCCCCTCTACTCTCCGGCCAAAATGGTGGGCTAAGACTATCAGTGATCTTCATGCCGATGAGCTCATTGAGGGTAGATCATCCAGAAACAAGAGCAAACAGCAGTCTACAGTGAATTTTGCTCTCATGGCCAACATTCACAGTGTTTATGAGCCTCAGACATATTCAGAGGCAAAAGGGATACCTGAGTGGGAAAAGGCGATGGAATCAGAATACCAAGTCTTCAGAAGAATCACACTTGGGCCCTTTCTAATCTTCCTCCAGGGAAGAAGCCCATTAGCTACAAATGGGTGTACAAGGTGAAATACAAAGCTGACGGAACCCTTGACAAGTACAAAGCTCGTCTGGTTGCACGGGGGTTTTCACAGAAAGAAGGCATTGACTATGAGGAGACCTTTGCTCTTACAGCCAAAATGAGTACTATACGGCTCGTCCTTGCCTTAGCAGCTCAATTTGGTTGGAAGGTCCATCAGATGGATGTGAAGAGTGCTTTCCTCAACGGTGAGTTGAAGGAGGAAGTATACATGACGCAGCCTCCAGGTTTCAAAGTTGTTGGTCAAGAACAGAAGGTGTGTAGATTGGTCAAAGCACTCTATGGCCTGAAACAGGCTCCTCGGGCTTCGTACATTAAAATTGACACGTACCTCACAGATCATGGCTTTCAGAGGAGTCCATCTGACTCGAACTTGTATGTCAAGAATATTGGTAATGAGATTCTGCTTGTTGTCTACGTGGATGACTTGATCATTACTGGCAGTTCGGCACATTTGATCACTGAGATCAAACAGGACTTGTGCAAAACTTTTGACATGACAGACTTGGGCCTCCTGCATTATTGTTTAGGTATTGAGCTAAGTTACCGGTTCGGGTTCGGGGACGGGTTTGGGTACGAGAACCCGGTACGTGGGTACGGGCAAAATTTTTTTAGGGGTTTGGGTATGTATGGGTACGTGTGTATATATATATATATTAATAATTTAATATATTATAAATCTATATATATGTATTATATATACAAAAAAATAAGAGAAATATAGAGAATTGTAAAACTAAATCATTTCATAGTATGATACTTGATCATTGATCAAGGCCAAATGCCAAAGATAAATATTAAATGCCAATTGATAGTTGAAAAATATTCAAATAAAATTACTGAATTACAAAATGTAGTTCATGAAACATTGAAACATGATTCAATGTTCATTGTTCATGTGCTCATCAATCATCAAAAGGATTGTCAAAATCATCATGACTTGGATTTTGAGTGGTTTCAACTTCAAAATCATCATCATTTGAACCCAAAGCGGATCCAACACCATGTGATATGTCATCAATATCACCCACATCATCCATAGTGGCTCTAGCAAGATCCGAATGGTTGCATCCAAGTCAGTAGACTCGGGTGCTACATCCCAAAGCCTCACTGCCCCATGCCTGTATTGAGGATCCTTACGTGCAGAAGACACAAATTGGAATGAATATACACAAGTCTTCAACTCTTTTGCAGCCAACCGTTACGCTTCGAGTGGATAAAGGAGTATGTACTCAATTCCGTTCAGCGAGCAACCTGAGAGAAAACCAACAAAATTAAAAATAAAATAAAAAATGCAAGATAAATTCAAGAATGTTAAGTGTTAAATTTTACAATACAAGTGGCAAAAAAAAAACTTACTTGTGAGAGGATCTTGATTGCAAGAGGTTGGAGGTACATATAATCTTGACCATGGAGGTACCACCATGTAAGACCATCCATTTTGTATTGGTCTCTAGCAACAGAAGCATTATGATTTTTTGATTTTCCTGTGACAAACATTCCAAATTCTCTCATGACACTTGCATGCACTTCTGGATCACTGAACATTCTACTAAATGCCGTCTTATACCCATTAGCAACTTCACCATCTCTATATGGCGGTATTCTCCCTGGGATAGAAAGTATTTCAGTGGTATAGTACCTCGGAGATAGGGCATATGCAAGGAGGTGCAATGGAGTTGTCATCTTGTTCCAACGATGAAGAACAATTGCTTCCACCCTTTTGTACAAGGTGTCTTCAGGATCATTCTCTTTTTTTTGTATTTCTATTTTTATTTTTTCCAACATTGTGTCCATGCTATCATAGACATCCCCCAAGCATGGTTCATCTGTATCAGCAAACCGAAGCATAGACATGATAGGTTCGGTGAATTCCAATACATAATTCACACGATCCCACCAATCGTCATTCAAGATCAATGCCTTGACTTTTTGGGCCCTCTCTGAATTTGATTGCTTCCATATACTCCATTGGTTGCTAATAACCATTTTACTCAATGCATCTTTCACCTTCACAAGTCAGTTCTTAACAAATGTGTGAGATGCAAACCTGTCTCTAAGAACGAAGAACATGCTAATAGTAAGTTAATAACATACGCAGGGCCATGTAAATAATGCAAAAAATTATTTTATTCAATTATGTAAAACATGACATAAATGATAAATGAAACTAAATAAATTAAATTTTAAAATTTACCTTCAACAATTCCAATGTTGAAAAGTTCTGAAAATTGCTTGTGACATATGGTGGTTTGTCACAAACATCTAGATCTCCTCAGACTCCTGGTATATTTCGTTCACCCACTCTATTTGGGTGCCAATTGCTTGCATCACCAAATTGAGGGAGTGTACAGTGCACGGTGTCCAAAAGATGTGCTCATATCTGGCCTCTACCAAAGCACCTGCAGCCCTGCAAACTTTTGCATTGTCCGTAACTATTTGGACAACATTTTCACTACCAATGAGAATCCTAGAAATGAACACTGCATCTTTCACTTCCCCTTCACAGTCAACCGCCCTCAAAAACATTGCCCCCTTGGGGGACACTACAATAACATTAATCAATGGACGGTTTTTGCAATCTTTCCATCCATCGGAAACAATAGATACACCTGTTTCAACCCAAGAATCT
>VDFB02207225.1:0-19407 GCA_007258455.2 Sequoia sempervirens | reverse complement strand
TAGAGGAATTTTGTCAAATGTTGTAATTGCAAACTTGCAACTGCCTTGTAGACATGTATGCAAAATCAAAAATGCCAAAATGTGGAAGCATAGACGAGACATGTGAACTTTTTTAGTTTTTATTTTTTGACAGTGTGCCTCAACTTCAAGGCTCAAAGAGATGTCATCTCAATTCAAATGGAATGCAATGATTGCAGGATATGCAGTTGCCGTTGCGAACATGTGAACTTTTTTACTTTTTGACAGTGTGCCTCAAGGCCCTCAACTTCAAGGCTCAAAGAGATGTCATCTCAATTCAAATAGAATGCAATGATTGCAGGATATGCAGTTGCTGTTGCAGTGTGCAACAGCAACTGCATATCCTGCAATCATTGCATTCCATTTGAATTGAGATGACATATTGACATCTCTTTGAGCCTTGAAGTTGAGGCACACTGTCAGAAAGTAAAAAAGTTAAACATGTCTCGGCTATGCTTCCACATTTTGGCATTTTCATTTTGCAAATTTGCATACATGTCTACAGGGCAGTTGCAACTACAACATTTGACAAGATTCCTCTATAGTCTCAATTCAAATGGAATGCAATGATTGCAGGATATGCAGTTGTTGTTGCACTGCAACAACAACTGCATATCCTGCAATCATTGCATTCCATTTAAAAATTAAAATTAATAATAATAATTTTATTTATTCAATTTTCTTGTGTATGCAAAATGTGGAAGCACTGGCAATGCAATGTTGGAGGCGTCATAGAGATGTCCGCTCATGGAATGCAATGGTCGCGCGGCTTGCAGAAGCCGCGCGACCATTGCATTCCATGAGCTGACATCTCTGTGACGGCTCAGAAAAAACCACGCGGCCTCAGAAAATTCAAAAAACCAGTGTTTCCACATTTTGCATACATGAAGTCGCGAGCCAAAACGAAGGGTTCGAAAAATGAAATACCTCAAATGCAGTCGAATGCACCAGTCGAAAAACCCTGCGGCTGCCACTGTAAAATTTGATCTCCAAATTGGCAAATTCCAAACGCAAATCTCTCAATCGCACAAGTCAAAAGACTCAAAACAAAAAATTCATCAAATGAAGTATAAAACTTAGGTTAAAACTGATGTTTTTAACTTTTTCAATTTTTTAACATAATAAATTCCGGCGTTTCCATGGCGTTTCCTGTGCCCGAAACTCAGGGAAACGTCTCCCTTTAGGAGGAGACGGCGGGGGGATGGCGGGGGTACTTGGAGACGGCGGAGGGACGTTCCCGTGCTGTCTCCCCGCGAAACATCCCCGTCTCAGAAAGTTTGTTTTTCGGGGACGCCCCCGGGTGGAACACCGGTTATTACTTATTATTTAATTTAATTTATATTAATAATAAATATATTACATTATTAATAAATTAATGTAATCAAATTTAATATACTAAATGTAAAATTGTAAATTATAGAAGTGTAATTGAAATTCAAATTTGAATATATTGCTAGTAGTATTACTAATTACAGTTTACTATTTAACATTTATTGTTCAATAATTGTTTTTTAATTTTTTGTAGCATTTGCATAATGGCAACCAGTTCTACTTCTATTGCTTGACCCACCTTTAAAACCGACCCAAATTCACCTTTATGGAAATATGTGCAAATGATACAACAAGTTAAAGGGGGAGGAACATTTGTTTGGATATGCAATCATTGTAAAGTTCAGTATACTAGCTCATATAGTCTTGTGAAATGCCATTTATGTGCCATTCCTAAACAAGGAATCGCAACATGTACAGGAGAAAATGGTAAAGAGTTACATCTTGACAAAGTAGCAGCATATATTAAAGAGCAAGAGGAAGTAGATGCAAGGCTTGGTTGTGCCACAAACCATTCTTTGTTGAGAGGAAGAGGAAGTGGAAGGGGATCAAAGAGGCCTCCTTCTCCAACACATAGTGACTTTGCTGATGTTGTAGTAGAGAGCCACCCATTTTTGGATAGAAGTGAAGATCTTGTTGGTGTGAAGAGAAGCAAGGGGCTATTAGAAAGAGCATTTAAGCTTGAAGCTAGAGAGCTTGCAGATCAAGCCGTTGCAAGATGTCTATATGCAAACGGTTTGGCATTTAATGTTGTAAGATCACCATATTGGCAGGATATGTTGAGAAAGGCAAGTGACTGTCCACAAGGGTACACAGGGCCAGGTTATGAGAAGGTGCGTACCACCTTACTAGCAAAGGAGGTAAAAGGCATAAACAATGCATTGGCTCCCATTAGAAATTCATGGAAAAAAACAGGGGTGTCAATTATTTCTGATGGATGGAAGGATGCCAAAAACCGGCCATTAATCAATGTGATTGCAGTGTGCCCTAAAGGGGCAATGTTTTTGAAAGCCGTGGATTGTGAAGGACAAGTGAAGGATGCACAATTTATTGCTAACATCCTTATACAGTGCATTCAGGATGTGGGTCCTGAAAATGTTATCCAAGTAATAACAGACAACGCAAAGAATTGTAGAGCTGCAGGTATGTTGATTGAGACACGATTTGAGCACATATTTTGGACACCTTGTGCTGTTCACTCTCTCAACCTCATGCTACAAAAGTTGGGTGCGAAAATAAATTGGATCAAACAAATGTATGCTGAAGCTGAAGAGATCCAAATGTTCATCACAAACCATCAAATGTCACAAGCCATTTTTAGATCATTTTCAGCGTTGGAGTTGTTGAAGGTAATTGAAACACTTCAACTTTTAAATTTTACATTTCACTTTAGTAATTACTAATTTATTTTTTAAACTCAAGCATGTCTTCTTTATATTTTAATTTTAATTTTAAATTTTTGAATAGGTTGCCGAAACCAGATTTGCATCAAACACGATTGTCTTGAGGCGACTTGTGAAGGTGCGGGGGGCACTTTCTAGCATGGTTATCAGTCAAAGTTGGTCCCTATGGAGGCAATCCAATACTGAAAGGGCAACAAATGTAAAACAGATGATCCTAGATGACACTTGGTGGGAACGAGCAGAATATCTTCTTAGATTCACTGAGCCCATCATGAGTATGATCCGTTTTACTGACATGGATAAGCCATGTTTGGGAGAGGTATATGATGGCATTGATTCAATGATCGAGCAAATGAAAATCGTCATCAACGAAAAAGAGCAAGATCCCGAAGAAACTTTCTTCAAAGAGGTGCAAACAATTTGTGTTGAGCGGTGGAACAAAATGACCACCCCACTACATCTTCTTGCATTTGCATTGACTCCCAAGTTTTATAGTGATGAGATTCTTGCTTTGCCATCAAGAGTGCAACCATATTCAGATCTAGAAGTTGGTGTTGGGTGTAGGACAGCACTTAGTAGACTCTTCCCCGATCAAGAAACGGAGTATTTAGTTAGAGCTGAGTTTGCTGATTTTGTAGCCGGCGAAAATCAAAGTATTGGTGCTTCAATTGACAAGTATAGGATGGATGCTCATTCTTGGTGGTATATCAATGGCTTTACAACACCACATCTCCAAGCTCTTGCGATCAAAGTTTTATCGCAAGTAAGTTACTTAGTTTTATTGCACTCTCTAAATTTATATTGTTTACTATTTTAAAAATAATAAAATGGTTAACTTCAAATTTAAAGCTTGATTTACAATTTTATAATTGTAAGTTCCTCTCACTTTGTTTCAATAGGTTGCTAGTTCCTCTTCAGCTGAGCGAAATTGGAGTACATACTCCTTTATCCACTCAGTGAAACGCAACCGATTGGCAGCAAGTAAGGCGGAAGAGCTTGTTTATGTGCATTCCAACTTGCGCCTTCTTACTCATAAAAAGAATGAGTATAAGGAAGGAGGCACGAGGTTGTGGGATGTAGATCCAGAGCGAACTGATTTGGATTTTTCAGCTGCCACACAATCTTTACTTTCTGTGGAGTCGGATACCCAGCATGCTTCCAATGAGAGTGCTAGTGGGGCTGCATGTGGTTCTACTTATTTACCTACATCATCTAATGTCAATGATGATGTTGATCTTAATCTTCCTGATGAGCCATATGATGCCTATTGTTAATTGTATTACTTTGTTTTGAATGTTGAACCGATGAACAATGAATTCAATATAATTATATACCTATCGTAACATTCAAGTTTTGAAAAATTGATATCAAATTAATTTAGTATAATTGTATTTCAGATTTGTTATATTTATGGTAGTTCTAACAACTGTTTAGCATATGCATGATATGTGGTATTCTAAATTTAATTCTTGTTTTTACTTTCTAGGCTGCAAATATGTCTATATCTATGATTTTTATATGTTTTATGTCCAACCCACCAACCCAAAAAAAAAATTGCCGCCCATACTATACCAATCCTATCGCATCTACCCGATTTGGCAACTTAGGTTACAATGGGTCATGCTCTGATTACTTCTTACACAAAGTTCACCGAGAGACTCATAGAGAGATTTGATAAAAAGGACCTTGAACTTCATTTTAAGGAGTTGGCATAGTTGAAACAGTGGGGTTTGGTGGATGCTTATGTTGCTGATTTTCAGAGGTTGTCGATTTTGGTGACAGATATTTCCGAGAGGAGGCTCATTGTTCTCTTTATAGATGGGTTATTTGATCCTTTGAGGGGCTAGATTGAGGCTTTCAACCCACCTTCTCTACAAGAGGCAATCAAGAAGGCTAGAGACATGGAATTTTCCACCTCTACGAGTAGATTTCAGTCAAAAGGATTTTCGCATAAGGACAAAGATAAAAAGCATTTCACAAAAGCCTCTGATCAGCCAAAGAAATCAGTCACAAGGATTGATAGTGACACTTAATGACTTAAGGAAGAAGAATTTGTGTTTCACATGTAAATAACCTTGGGCCCTAAGACATAGGTGTGCAACAAAAGGGAAGGTGCACCAAATAGAATATCATTCAACAGAGGAAATTACATCAGAAAAATCAGACCAGCAGTTTGATTCAGAGGAAGAGACCCTTGAAGAGGTTCTAAAGGAAGAGGAGAAAGATGGGAAGCTTGCCCAAATACATAGTTTCCAAAAAAATGAGTCCTTACGCATTAGAGGAGTACTCAATGGGCAGCAGTTAGTTTCATTGATTGACACATGAGCCACACATAATTTTATTGGTGAGGGGTTAGTTGCATGTAGAGGACTTCAAACTTCGGAGGTAGATGGAGTTCAGGTGATGGTTGTTGATGGGTTCACAATTAATTGCACTAGGATGGTTCCACAATTGACTTTGTAGTTAGGGAATTATGAAGTCAAGGATGACTTCTATGTGGTGAGTATTGGTGATACAAATGCAGTGATGGGAATACAGTGGCTTCGATCACTTGGAGAGATCACACTTAATTTTCAGACTATGGAGCTGAAATTTAGATCAGAGGGTAGGAGTGTGGTCTTGAGAGTATGTTGACTGGAGGACTTTGAGTGGTCTCTTTCAAATGTATGGAGAGGCTATTTAGGCATGATCAAGTTGAGTGGGTAGTAGAGTGTGTGGTTATGCCTATGGTTACAAAGGAGGTGAAGAGGTCCTATGTACTAGACATTTAGACTTTTCTTTCCAAATTAAGCAAAGTATTCATTAGCATTCCTCCAGGGAGGCTTCTTGATAGAGGCATTGAGCATGTGATTCAGTTAGAGGAGGGAGCCAAACCAGTAATCACCACACCCTACAGGAATCCTAACTGACATAAGGATGAGATAAAAAAACTATTAAGGAGCTTTTGGAAATGGGGCACATTAGACTGAGTAAGAGTCCATTTGCTTCTTCAATAGTGTTGGTGAAGAAGAAGGATGGGACCATGCACGTGTGTGTTGACTACAAGGCACTGAATAAGAAAACAATAAAAAATCGGTACCCCATTACACGCATAGATGAGCTCATTGATGAGCTGCATGAAGTGGTCTATTTTTCCAAAATAGACTTGAGATTGAGATATCATCAGATTAGGGTTAGAGAGGAGGACATGGAAAAAACTGCACTCAGATGTCACTTTGGCCATTATGAGTTTCTTGTCATGCCTTTCAGTTTGACAAATGCACCAACTACTTTTCAATCTTGCATGCGTAGGATGTTCAGTAAACAATTACGTAAGTTTGTGTTGATTTTCTTTGATGACATCCTCATTTTCAGCAGGTCATGGGAAGAGCACTTGAGACACTTGGATGAGGTGTTGCGATTTCTTGAGAGTGAGTCTCTATTTGCTAAGGAGTCCAAGTGTGAGTTTGGGGTGACTAGATTATTATACCTTGGGCATATAATCAACGCTAATGGAGTTCGTGTAGATCCTGAGAAAATTAAAGCAATACTTAATTGGCCTCCGCCTACTAATCTTACTTAGTTGAAGGGTTTTTTGGGGTTATGTGGGTTTTACAAGAGGTTTGTCGAAGGTTTTTCACAGGTAGCTGCCCCACTTACAAATTTGACTAAAATGGGAGCCTTCACTTGGTCTGAATCAACGCAAAAATCTTTTGATCACTTCAAGAAATTGATGAGTTCATGTCCTATATTGGCTATTCTAGATTTTTCTAAACCATTTGAGCTCGAATATGATGCTTCGGGGGATGGTATTGGGGCTGTCCTCATGCAAAACAAACACCCGATTGCATATGAGAGTAGGAAGTTGAGAGGGAGTGAGAAAAGTTACTCCATCTATGACAAGGAAATGTTAGCAATAATGCATGTTTTGGCTAAATACAGGCAATACCTTGTTTGAGGGAAGTTTATTGTTAAAATTGATCATAACAGTCTGGGATACTTCTTAAATTAGGACCTAAGTGAAAGGCAACAAAAATGGGTTAGTAAACTCCAAGTCTATGACTTTGAGATTGAATATATTAAAGGGAAGAGGAATATAGTGGCTGATGCATTGTCTAGGAGACCACATTTGTGTTCATTTTTAGAGATAACAGCAGATTGGAAGGAAAAGATACAAGCTGATTATGCTAAGAATTCCCTTTCCAATAGCATCTTAGATGGTTCTTTACAGGATGACAAGTACAAGGTAAGGGATGGTTTGATTTTCTATAAGGAAAGGATAATGTTGGTTCCTGAATCCAAGATGAGTGTGCAGATTTTTAAGACTTTACATGACACTCCAATGGCTGGTCATCCCGGTTTTTACAAAACATATAGGCAGATGCACACGAGTGAAATGGTAATTGATTATTCGTTATTAAACAAGGAGAGTAATACTCCTTTAATAATAGTTTACAAGATGATGTTTCTAAAAAGAAACAGTCATGAACTAAAGCAAAAACAAAAAGTTACTAAAAACTAATTGAAAGGAATCTAAGTTAACTGAAAGTAAACTAACAACTACTAACAACTAAGATGACCATTAAATAATACAATATTACTTTAATACCCTCCCTTAATGGTTATTCTACTAACTACACCAATCTACCCATAATTTGATGGTCTTCTGGCCATGAATGCATAAAAGGAAAACTCCTTTTGCTCAGTATGCTCTGCAACATGGGCGTTCTGTTGAGACCCTTCCTGGTTGGAGTTTTGATCAGCTGATCACTTCTTGCAATGTTTCTTCATATGGCGAAGGTTACCATAGTAATGGCATGCGATAGACTTCTTGGAGCTATCCTCCGACTTGCCTTGTCCTTTTTGCTGAGTGGACTTGCCTTTGCCATTATCTTTGGCATTAAACGCTTGTTCAATAATAGGAGTGACATTGCTGCTCCCAAACTTCTTCCACCGCTGCAAGAGCTTGTTGCACAACTCATCAAACTTCAAGTCAACATTGGTGGAGGTAATGTTGAGAGTTTCGATGAAGTGCTCATAGGATCATGGTAAGCTTTTCAGCGTGATGACCACCATATCCTCTTCTTCTATCTTGCGACCAATGGCTTCCAGTTGATTGCAAATGTCTTTGATCTTCATGAGATGATTTTGCAAAGACATATTGTTATACATCATAGTGGAAAACAACATATTCTTAAGGAAGAATGCTTTGCCCTTGTTTGAGGTTTCATGAAGATCCTTCAAGTGTTTCTAGATCTCTGCAGCAGTCTTCCCAGATGGTATTTCTGGAAGCATCTCATTGGTGACTGATAACTTGAGAAGTATAACCACCTCTCGATTACTTCCATCATACTTGTCCTGGTCCTTTCCCGTAGTGGTAGGATGAACTTCTGTACCCAGAACAAGCGAATCTAGACACCAGTACTCGAAAATAGTGAACATCCTCTGCTTCCACATGTAGTTTTAACCATTGAACCTTTGGCTACTTTCCAACATGATGTTGGTCAAAGATGCCATCCCTCCCGTTTTCCAAAGGCACAAAAAATGAGGTAACCAACTGACATGAATCCCAAGGTGATTAGTCGGTCCCCCAATTTTTAAAAAAAATGCCAAAAAATAAGAAGCTCAAAAACCCACGATTTTGTCCAAAAATCGAGAAAAATGAAGTTCTTCTACCTTCAGCCACAAACTTTTGAAAAATCTTTGTCAAAATGGATAGTCTTACAAAAATTCTTGTGAAAACACACGATGAGCCAGGGAAAATCGCCAAAAAACTTAGAATTTTAACCTTAGATTTTAGCAAAAAAATTGCCAAAAAAATATCTTCATGCTACTCAAGAGAATGAGAGCATTCATGGCTTGATACACAAAACCCAGATTATTTCTTTCAAAAAAAGATAGAGAAACCTTATGAATTTGAGGTTATAAGATTTAGAGGAAACAACACAGTCACGTATTTTTCAACATACAAAACCTGTTTTTTTCCATATAGTAAACCAACGCCTTTAAATGCTTAGAAATGCAAACTAAAATGCTAGGTCGCGACAACTAGAATTGATCGTGAAATGCACCCAAAAACCCTTTCTAATCCTGGCCGAATTGCGAAGAACTAAAAATGGCACAATTTTTCAATTCATGCTCTTAACAGCTTTCTAAATGTGATTTTTCCGTGCATTACCTAAAACCCAATGAAAATGCAAAACACGTCAGCCTGAAAAAATGTCGTGGTTCTCCAGAAAACCCTTGAACTTCCAGAAGGATCCGTGATTTTTCTCAACACTAGACCCGTGATGAATTTGGTAAATAAAACCCCTCGATTTTTTTTAATTAAAAATCAGCAAAAATCCCACCATGAATGTCGCTGCAATTCCTGCCAAAAACCTCAATTTCGTGAAAAATCCTGTGATTTTGGATAAATAAGAAGACCTTACCATTTTTATTTAAAAATCGAAAGAAAAACTTCTAAAGCCCAAATTTTCTTAGAAATGTACTAAATTTTATTGCAAAAATTCCATCAAAATGGCTTCATGCCTAATACCATGAAATAGTAATTGATTATTCATTATTAAACAAGGAAAGGAATACTCCTTTAATAATAGTTTACAAGACGATGTTTCTAGAAAGAAACAATCATGAACTAAAGCAAAAACAAAAAGTTTCTAAAAACTAACTGAAAGTAAACTAACAACTAGCTAACAACTAAGATGACCATTAAATAATACAATATTACTTTAATAGAGAGGTTCTCATGGAAGGGGATGAAGGAGGACATTACTAAGTATGTTCGTGAGTGCCAAGTGGGCCAACAAAATAAAAATGAACATACTTACTTTGCTGGTCTATTGCAGCCCTTATCTATTCCTACTTAGAAGCGGGAAAGCATCCAATAGATTTCATCACAGGGCTTCCCAAGGTGCAAAGAAAGGATTGTATCTATGTAGTGGTGGACCTTTTGATCAAATTTGTTCACTTTTTTGCTATTTCAGCAGGGTATACAGCAATACAGGGGGCAGATTTGTTTTTTAGGGAAGTGTTTAGACTTCACGTGGCACCTAAGAACATCATCAGTGATTGGGACAGCAAGTTCATGAGCTTGTTTTGGCAAGAGTTGTTCAAACTATGTGGTATCGAATTGACTCCCAACACTAGTTACCACCCCTAGACTGATGGACAGATTAGGATAGTTAACAAATGGGTGGAAGGATACCTGCATAATTACGTTTCAGGGCAGTAGAAAGTGTGGGTTAAATGGTTGCACTTGGGGGAGTTTTGCGACAACTCCACTTTTCACATGTCTATTAGGATGACTCCTTTCATGGCTTTGTATGGCTATGAAACTCCCAACTTCATTGATTTGCTTTTTGGAGATCATAGAGTGCCTAGAGCCAAGGATTTTTTGCAGGAAAGTCAGGGTATCATGAGATCACTGAGGGATACATACAACATGCACAAAATCGACAAAATTTGTATGCTGATTAACACAGTATTGAGCGGGAATTTGAGATAAGAGACATGGTTTATGTGAGATTGCAACCCTACAGACAGTCCACTCTCAAGAAGAGTGGATCAAAGAAGCTGAGGCCTTGCTTCTACGGACTGTTTAGATCACTAGGAGAGTTGGTGAGGTGGCTTATGAGCTTGAGCTACCTGAGAGTAGCAAGGTGCATAATGTTTTCCATGTGTCATGCCTCAAGAAGGCGCACGGGCATAATGTGATTCCTTCAGCAGAGTTGCCTCCATTGGATGAGGAGGGCAAATTAATACTTGTCCCAAAGGCAGTGATCGTTTTCAGAGAGCGTACTGTCAGGAGGAGGGTTATCACAGAGTATCTAGTGAAGTGGAAGAATTTGCCAGTGGAGGATGCCACATGGAAGAGTGAGCAGATTTTACAACATCTTGAGTTGCGATTGCTTGAGGACAAGCAATCTTTGGGAGGGAGACCAGAACCCTCTTCGGCCATAGCTAATTCAGCCTCCCATTAGCCTATTCCAGCTCCTGTGAGGGCTATGGGATTTGGTTAGGACTTGATGTAATTGAGATGAGTTTTCAGTTTTTCTAGTGGTGACGGCTATTTTTAATAACTTGCTATTTTTAGTAAGTTCCAATCGAGCTTCATTTGGGCTAGTTTGGTGATTTGACTCACTTACTATTTTTAGTAAGTGTTATTTTTAGTAACTAGTCTCGGCTCCTTCCGTCCATCAGCTTAGTGCAAAGTTTCCATTTTTAGCAGGGGTGAGTTCTCTTGGTGGTCGGAGCTATTATTTGTTTATTTGTCACTTAAGTTTATAAAGTTGGTATTTCAACTAAGTGAATGAGCTCGCTTGGCCTCGTAGAGTAAAGTTGTTTTTAAAAAGGGGACAATGTATCTCATGTGGATGCCTATTAAGAAGGCTTTATTTCATAATTTTAAGGCTTATTATTGCCTCCAAAGGTGGATGCCCCTTTGGAGAGAATTTCATGTTAAATTTAAAAAGTTAAAGTAATATTTGTAGAACAAGGAGGGGTGTGGGTTTTTGGAGGGAATAGATGTTTTTTAAAATAAAGTTGCCCTAATTCTTCCCTCTTCTTCTATTTAATCCCTTTTGAGCTCTCATTTGGGCATGTGAATTTTGGCAACTTAAGGAGACACTCACTCTGTTGGATTTTTCTTAGGATTCGTATACTGTTGGTTGAGGATGAAAACCATCATCTCTAGTTGCTGGTTTCGGTGGTGAGAGACCCACCCTAGCTGGTTGGTGCTTGGTTTTGAAGATTTGCAGTGTTTGTCTTGCTGGTTGAGCATTTTGGCGTTGGAAAAATGAAGATATTCACAGTTTTCTGAGTTGAGTTAGGAGCTTGGTTTTTGGTGTGTGGGATTCCCAATTTTGGTGAGTTTGCAACTGTTTCTACTCATTTTCTGAAGTCTGAAACAAACTTCTGACGGCTGGAAATCGTATTTTCTAAGTGACTGGAGAGGCATCAAACAGAGCATATCTTTGTGATGTGTAAGAATCTCCTTCTGGGCATTGCTTCTTTGGTTTCTACTTGGCTGGGCGCCCCTTTAAGCTACTGGTTGGTATTTATTGGTTAGCATTTTTGATTTTATAAAGCAAATAGCCCTCCTTGGGATCAATGCCACATCCTTGGGTTTTGGTCTGCAATGCATGGGTCTGATCAGCACTTACTGTGGTGAATAATCTGTTGCTAAAGGTGTTATTCCAGGTCTGATTTAAGTTGATAAACTTCTGATTTTATATTTGAGATGCAAATGATTAAATGTTTGATGTAATTCCTCCTTATTTCCTTGCACATTTATGAATATATTAATGTATGTATTCATCATGGTGGATGGACAAAAAACGGAAAACCCTTTCTGCATTTCCGTCTTATTCTGAAAACATCAACAAAAAAATCAGGGGTATACATTACATGCAAGTACTGTTAAATCACAAATTGAACTAGTTGATTCCTGTTTTGTAATTTATGATGTCTACTCAACAAAGGAAAACTGTCTTTTCAATGACTTTCTTGAGCCCTGAGGATTTTGAGATCCTAGAGGCCAACTTGGATATCATGAGGTTGAGTGACTTAGGAGAAGCTCTGAACCAGGAGCTTCATTATCAGGACTTGCAATCCTCAAGCATAGCTCTATTTGTAGTAGCAAGAGTCATTGGCTACGTTTGATTTTTTGGAGTTTTGTACTTAGTTTATAGTTTGACTTTGTACAAACTATATTGTAATTTAGATTTTATCAACTGTAACCATTTAGTTATTATTTATGCACTATGAAGAATGCTTTGTGCAATGCAATGTAATCAGTGATATGAATATAAACAACAAAATCCTATTTTCTACAATTTGTGTGTTAAACTCTCTATTTTATTTGCCGTCTATATCTCTATGCTATGGAAATGCCCCTAATTTTTTTAAAAACTAGTTTCATCTCTTTTTCTACAATTTTTTCGCTTTTTCTTAAATCTGATTTTTTCAAAAAATCTTATACTTTTGGTTTGCTGATTTTTTCCCCAAATGATTTTTGCTGCTATGGGACTCTGAGTTACTGATCTACATGTTTAAGTGGCTAATTATTAAACCTTTCTGTTGTGTTCCAAAGCTTAAATAGTTGGATGGATGGGTCCTGATTTCAACCGTGCCAATTTTGGGTGATCATCACATATCTTCACTTTGAAATCTGCTGACAGTCTTTTGCACATACAGCAGTAGTTTATGGAATCGCAACAAAATATAATTGTAGTTAAGCAGATTAGTTAGATTTTGGATTGCTGAATTTTCTTTGCTGGACTCGTGATCTCATTATTTACAATATTACCTTATATTGTTTGCCTTGCCATTTCCAGAATCATTCAAATTTGGATAAGATTTGTGTGTTAGATATCAGATGTATCAAATATCAACTTGAACCAGAATTCTTGACGTAGTTTTTCCTGCATCTTCAATTCTGCTATTTATCTTGTACTGAAAAAACGCTCTGTAAGAAATGATTTAAAATACTAAAATTTTTTCTAGCAAGGTTGTCGCTTATAGTTGGTGGTATTCATTGGCAGGGCAGATGAGTGGAATGTAAACAAATGGGCATGGGAGGGTGTCTTGCGGGTTGTTAGCAAAGGGGAGGAATGCATGGTAAAGCTTGAGGATAAGAATACAGGTTTGGCACATTATATCTGAAAATTCAGAAGCTAGACTTTCCTCGGATCAAATATGCTATGCATTTGCCTGTTTTAGGGTCCAGAACATAATGAGTCTTGCTCTTAAATACATGTATTGCAGGTGAATTGTATGCTCAGGCGTTCGTAAGAAGAGGTCAACCACTTCCTGTAGAGCCTGTAATAGACAGTAGCAGGTCAGTTTATTAAAAAAATATTATTATCTTTAAGAGCATCCACTTGTGGAAGAAGAAGAAAATATAAATTAAAAATATATATGAAAATAGATAATGACTTGATATTATCAGAAGTTGCTGTTGTATAAGTGGAGGCCAGCTGTTTTCTTTCTTGCAGTATTTACATTGTCTTTCCTAAGAGGTGCCCTTTATTTTGTGGTATTAAGGTAGCCCAGAGAACTGCTATTATTTTTTCTTTAAAATGATATTTATGAAAAGTTTAGATCACAACTAATCAGTTATTATTATTTTTTTCTCCAGATACTTTGCACTTTGCATCGAGGAGAATTTCGGTAAGACAATGGCATGAATCACATTTTTTACTATATTTACATTACATATGTCAGGCAGAGAGAGAGAGAGAGAGGAGAAACATAGATCTCCCTTCGTAACACTTTTTAACACTTAGTATTGATGAACTTCTAGAGGTAGACAAAAAGCTTACAATATGTTCTGACTCTTAACACTATCCAGGTCCCTTAAATCTCTCTTTTGTAGTCTCTTAGCTCTAAATTGTATTTCTATGCTAAGCATTTCGTACATATTTTGGGTGGCACCATCATTTAGTTTGAAACATCATTGTTTAGATGACTTGAGCATCACCCTTGGCTAGTTGAGGGGGTGCTCTTGCAATTTACAGGTCGATTTGAATCACCATATTCTGC
The DNA here is from genome assembly GCA_007258455.2 of Sequoia sempervirens. Taxonomy (NCBI): domain Eukaryota; kingdom Viridiplantae; phylum Streptophyta; class Pinopsida; order Cupressales; family Cupressaceae; genus Sequoia; species Sequoia sempervirens. Next base: position 5,134 of record VDFB02207225.1, on the reverse strand, counting down.
ATGGTGATAATATATTTTGTTGTTCTACCTGCTAGGAAGTGGAGATTGAGAACTTGTTTGTCAGTCATCATGCCTATTAAGAAGACAATCTATCCACATTCTAGCACTATATCTATGAGAGGTGCATGGCTCTTTTTCTTTGAGAGGTTATCACTTTTAGGTTTATAGGACCTTACAAGGGACCCCTAGATCTTCTAGGTTGATAACCTCCACCTTTTAGTCCGTTATAGATGTTGGAGGCATAAAACATCCTTTGGATATTGTCAATTCATACCATAGTTACAATACTCGGACTCGACAAGCTGATTTTTGACTTGGACTTGGATTTGACACTCAAACTTGATAGAGACCCGAAAAACTGAAAATCATGAAATATGGAGGTTTTTAAGGATCGAAAGATTCTACTACGCACCCTTCAATAAATCAACTTTAAAGACATAATAAACTTATCAATTAGATACTACTTTGATCACATACACAAGTTTATGTTGATCAAATGAGTACAAAAGCGGATTTGAGTTGAAAGAAACATCATTTTTAAATATAAAAATATTCTCAAGTGTTATAGGTGTACAAAGCTCATGGGTTATCAACTATGGTAGAGAGAAGCTTGTATCACTTGGTCCAACATCACTAGCTCAATGTGGTGTTTTGTGAGCTAGTGGAGTTCTATGCCTGTATTTCAGACAAACTTGCAAATGCTGCTACAACCATAGGAGCATTACTTAGGATATGGATTGACTAAGCAAACCAAAAGTATATATGTAATTCAATTACTTGGGATTCAATTGGGAAAAAGTCAAAAGAATAAAAAAAGGATTGTTTTTTCATTTGGTATGGCTTAAAATGATTTTAAATTTTTTCTTTGTAAAGCTAGACTAGGGGTTTGGGGGTGGCAGCCCCTAGTGGGGTCAAGGGGCAGCACCATGGGTGCTTAAATTAAACCCTTTGAGACCACATGGACCTTCATGGTGCATGGCATTTTTCAATACTTTTGTTGCTTTTAGCCAAGCTCCAAGAGTCCTCCAAACCCTTAAAAAAATGTTAGTGTTGAAGCCATAGAGCAATAATTGGTCCCTAACTATGTGCCATAGACTACTAGGTTTGTGCATTTTCAAAATTTTATTCTTGTTTTCTAAAAAAAATTCAGACCTGACTTAGCCAAGTCTTAGTGATAAGATTGGCCAGGTTTAGCGAGTATAGCTAGGCTCTACAATGACCCTTAGCTAAATATTTATGTAAAAAATACTTAGATTTGAATTATTGTAATGAGTCTCAACCAAAATTATTAAATCTAAAATATATACAATACACATTCACATGGATTCCTCATATAAACTAGCTGGAACAAAGTATTTCATTCAAATAACTTATTCATTATTACTGAGACTTGCTACTTAATATGTATGTTGATAACAAATATTACAATGATTAAAAATATATTTATAAATACTTGAATGCTAAATGCCCAAACATTGAAATCTCCCCAATTGCCGAAATTCTCCAACATGAAGTGTAGATGCAACCTTCATGTGAAGCTGCCCTCAAGAATTCAAAGGGGTTTCGTCTTTTGAACTCCAAGAAACCAATGGGGTTTTGTCCATTGATCTCTAGAGCCTAAAGGTTTTTGTCTTTAGACCCAATAAGTGAGAACAAGTGCTTGACTCTAGAATTTAAGGTTTGTTGATATGGTGTTCAAAGATAATCCAAACTGATGAAGTTGTTTGCCTTGTATGGAGGTTGAAGGCCTAGCATGGGCTGGACTTTTTCAACCATTTTATCATATTCGAATTTGAGCCCATTAATGGTAGTCTTGGTTGGTTGTGGTGGTGGGTGAAGCCTTTTGTTTGAATGACAAGGTTTCATGAAAGTGCATGCTTGAGTGTAGGGGTTCGGGGAACACATACCAAAATGATGCAATGATTGAAGGAAGTGGGCATCGGGGGTTGGCACTACCAAGTGCATGGGGAAGTGAGAGTTTGCAAGTTTGCAAATTACAAGGAAGTGGGAAGCTAGGGATCAAGGTATTGAGATCTCCAATACTGTTGGGGAAGTGGGGATTGGCAGACAGGTATGACAGTATGAGAAAGTCCAAAATCTCACCCAAAGTAGGAAAGTGACCCAAACACTTAAAATTTAAATAGTTTACAAAGGGACATTATATGTCCAACCTTCCCAAAGTTGCTTGTGCCTTCAAGCAGTTGCAAAGGTAATTGTTCCAAGTTTTCATATTCTTCCCAAGTGGTATCCTTTGTAGGCAGGTCTTTCCAATAGAGTAGATACTTTGTGATGGTTGTGTTTCTTGACTTCACCCTTGTAATGCAGATGGAATTTGATATTTGTGTGACTCACACTCTAGTGACTATGACCATTGAATCAACAAAAGTTAGTGTGTCATAAACATACAATTCCATAAGTAGAAACACACCAATGAGCACATGATGAGTGGCATTGTAGTCACAATCTCCACAGTGCAACCATTTGGTCCATGTTTCCTGTTGACATGTGGTGTGGTTTCTCAAGATTTTTTCCATCCACATATTCATAGACCCTACTTGTCCACCTACTGGTGTACAATAACTAGAGTTGGAAGTGGGATTGGTACTAGTGAGGCAAAACAATACTTGCTAGAAAGAGTTGAGAAATCTATTTTCTTTCAGCCTATCCACAACAACATGATTGCTATCTTTACCATATACCTTGGGGAGTCTTGTGATGAAGTCCATGAACACTCTCCCAGTCTTGCTCAGGGATAAGTGATGCCCAAAACAAACATACAGGAATGATATGCTCTCCTTCATTTTGTTCGCAGGTGTTGTACTTATTATTGTGTTTGAGATTATCCTCCTTAAAGCTTTCATAAAAGAATCTCCCCTTTATTTCCCTACAAGCCTCGAAGAATGTAGGCTGCCCGACCATGACTGTAAAATGCAGTGCATTCAAAGTCTCTAGTTTCATTTTAGACCTAGGCACAAATAGGATTCTAAGATGTTAACAAAAATGTATAATTGAAATGAGACCATTTGTTGTCAAATATTGATCATCCTTCACACTTCCATCTAAGATGTTAACAAAAATGTACTTGGAATATTCTACTATAATAGAAACCTCCCAATCTCCACAAATGACAGAAACAAAACATTGGAAAGAACATCATCAATCACATTCCTTTTGCCCTTCATATACTCTGTATTAGTAAAGCTTGGAGTTTTCAAACCCATTTTTGATACTAGTCATACAAGTCATGTTGACTCCAGAATAACTTTAGGCCATTATAGTTTATCTTGTCAAGATTATTAAAGGCTCCTTGTGAAGTGTTCATCCATGCATAAGCTCATTTCTCCATTAGTTCTAGTTGAGTGTATTGCTAGTTGTAAATTCTCTTAACAAACTTCTTGCAATAGGTGCATAGACCAAAGAGTCCTCTCAACTCTATTAGTGTGGTAGGGGATGGCCAATTCAGAAGGGTTTGAATCTTTTGTTGATCCAACTGTGTGCCTTGAATACTAAAGGCATGGCTTAAGTATAAAATCTCTATGACCCCAAACTCACTCTTAGATTCTTTTATCAATAGAGCTTGTTGCTCTAGAATTTCAAGGATCAAATCTAGGTGCGTCATATGATGATCCTTCCAGGTTTTACTCACATCAAAATATCATCAAAATTTATCAAAATAGATTGTCTCAACTAATTGCTAAATACTTGATTCATTGCAAATAGGAAAGTGGCCAATGCATTAGTCGGACCAAATGGTATGACAAGAACTCAAGTTGTCCAATATATCATCTAAAAGATATCTTGTACACATCCACCTTGTGGACATAGATTTGATGGTAGCTTGATCTTAGATCAATCTTTGAGCAGTAAATTACCCCATGCAATTTAGTAGACTCATTGGTCTCAGGGATGGGTCTCAGGGATGGGGCATATATATATCTTCTTGCTCAATGTTTTGTAGTTATTGCACATCCTCATGGTGCCATCTTCATCTTTCTTAGGGACTATTGATCATGGAACAAATGGGCTAGAGCTGATGTGGCCCATTTTAAACAACCCCTAGATACTCTTCTCCAATTCCTCCTTATACATCTGTAGGTGTTGGTAAGGAATGATCATGATAGGCTTAGAGCTTGGTTCTATTTCCATGATGTGTTGGAATCCTCTATGGGTTGGCAATCCTGGAGGCATATTATTAAACACCATGCTATGGTGACTTAGACAGGCCTAATTATCAGATGAAGAATGTGTTGCTTACTAAAAAATGAAATGGCATGCACGCCCTTCATAATCAAGCAATATGTTGCCCTACCAACTTGACCCTTGCAAGAAGTCCTCTTTGTTGTGACTACTCTTGGGGATCCACTAGAGATACTTCTAAGCACCTCATCTTTCTCTTCAGATTTAAACTTTGGACTTATGGTGAAAATTTGCCAAGAGAATAAGATTCATTGCATATCTCATGCTCACCCGAGGCTATATTAAATTGTCTGCTGATCCAGGTGCATGGAATGAGAGACTTGTCAACAACAGTGATATTGAGCGCATCAAAATTATCAATCTTTTTGTGTCTCTTAGTATCTCCTTTTTGAATTTCTTTGGTAATAGCACAAGGATCCCACAAAATCTTGTATGAGCAATCTTGGACTTGAGAGAAAAGATCCTTGTGCTATTTTTTTCCAATTCTACCTTCATCTTTTCCTCACTATTAATATGTTCCCCATGATGACAAGAACTGTGTAAAATGATATGGACTGAGACTGCTGCAATACCTCTTTACTGCTGTAATAAAAGATGCATTTAAAGTGTTTACCTTCTTTTGCTGATTTGGACATTTTTGAGATAATTACAACAACGCTGCCATTTCTCAAAATGAGGACCACGAATGGAACAAGAACAAATTTTAGCATCCTTCACAGATTTGTGCTCATCAAATATGGTTAACTTGTAGATCATTCTCACATGACAATGGCCCCATCTTTCCAATTCTTGACATCTTAATAGGTGTTCCTTGGACATTATTTGAAACCACTGCAACAACCTTTTCAATTGTAGGATCTTCAACATTCAATGTGGATTAATTTTGCTCTTTTGGAGCTTGTTGTACCTTTGGTTCAATCCTTTCTTACTTTTGTTG
>VDFB02207221.1:0-23259 GCA_007258455.2 Sequoia sempervirens | reverse complement strand
AAAAGCTGCTGCTGTAAAATTCTTCCCGTGAATGTATGCACAATCCCCAAAATCTCAAAAAATATAAATTCATGCAATTCCACTTTCAATCACAAAACTTAACTGGCAAATCAATTTGCATTGTAAATAACTCATTCAGTTCAACTAATTCTTCTAAAATATCATAACAGACCTTTAACTGATAATCAGAGATTCTTATCTCATCGAAAATATCTTGTTTTAAAAATATCTATTTCACACAATTCAATTTGCACAATTAAATCAGCAATAATATTATTTTAATTAAAACATTGCGAAGAATTAACTTTCACTGATAAATTCAACAACATATTTAAATTTAAATTAATAAATTAAATCACAAATGTTGACATAAACATAAATAAACCTTTAATAAAATTGATATTAAATACGCAAACACAAAACAATATATTTTTAAACATGACAAGACAAATTGGGCTACACGGGAAAACACAGAGATACTCGTTCGAAAACGAATGATGGTTAAAACGGACCTGTCAATACCTCCGACAACATATTTATAATGGATTAGGGTACACTCAGACCTGACAAGCAGGTGGAGCTGTTACCCGGTACCTGTGTCTGCAGGAAAACATCAAGGTTAAAAACATGTATATATATATATAATTTCATGTTAGAAAACACACCGTGAATAAGAATTGCAGCGTAGCAGGGTACTCACGAATGGGTAATGCTACACTGTCTTATCCACCGACACAGACGAGCAAAATCAATCATATCAACATGATAACATAAGCAATAATCATAACCAATAAGCTATATCATGAATGAAACTATCACAGTATCATCGAACCAACATAATCAAATAACCAGGATGTCAATGTATCATCTGAAAAACCAAAACAACATAGTATCTAGAATCTCCTCTGAAAAGAATCAACATAGTATCAAAGTAATCTAACAAGTAGAATCAAAACTAATAGTATGTCTAAACTGGAGGGACACTACATCCTCCCCCCCTAGGATAAGGCTTACTCCTGGAAGCCTGCAAACAAATATGGATAAAGCTCATGCATACGTGTCGCATCCTCCCAAGTGGCTGATGCCTCATCGCTAGGATCCCATTGGACCCTCACCTGATCAACGTCTCGACCCCTGAGGGTGAGCTTCCGACGCTGAAGAATGCCCACGGGCTCCAAAGCCAGCTGCCCGTCCTCTACCTGTAATGCATTCCAATCAAGTACATGTGAAATGTCAGGATGATAAGGTCGAAGAACAGATACATGAAAGACATCATGAATACGTGATAGACTGGGTGGTAAAGCAAGTCAATACGCCACAGGACCAATCCTCTCAAGAATCTCGAATGGTCCCACAAAATGAGGTGCAAGCTTAGAGCCTTTTCCATAACGGATTGGACTCTTGCGCGGACGAACTCGAAGAAAAACCCTGTCTCCAACTGCAAATTGTCTATCCACCCTATGCGCATCGGCATACTTCTTCTGTCTATCCTGTGCTGCTACCAAGTGCTCTCTAATACGATCCACCTATTGCTCCATATCACGAAGCATCTCAGGACCAAGTAGAACTCTATCCTCAAGTCGATCCCAACTCAATGGTGTATGACAAGGACGTCCATATTGTGCCTGGAATGGAGGCATACCTATGGAACTCTGATAACCATTGTTATAGGCGAATTCCACTAAGTATAAATAGTCCTCCCAATGAGACTGTCGATCCATCACATACATTCTAAGCATATCTTCGAGAATCTGATTGACTCTCTCTGTCTGACCATCAGTCTCAGGATGATAAGCTGAACTGAAATTCAACTGCGTACCTAAAGCATGCTGTAATGATGTCCATAAAGCTGATGTAAATACAGGATCCCTATCTGAAATGATTCTACGTGGAATCCCATGCAATCGTACTATATCCTCCATGAAAATTCTGGCCACAGAGGAAGCATTGTAAGATGACCGAACTGGTGAAAAATGAGCTACCTTTGTCAATCTGTCAACAGTAACCATGATGGCATCATGTCGACGCGATGACATGGGTAATCCAACAATAAAATCCATTGATATTACATCCCATTTCCACTCAGGAATGAGATGTGGCTGTAACAAACCAGCGGGATGTTGATGCTCTGCCTTGACTCTCTGGCATTCAAGGCATCTCGATACAAAATCAGCAATGTCACGTTTCATACCAGGCCAAAAATATAACTGTCGAAGATCTGCATACATCTTCTTAACTCTAGGATGAGCTGAGTATGGAGCTCGATGTGCCTCTGTCAAAATAAGAGTGCGAAGATTCTCAGTAGGTGGTACATATATACAACCCAGATGTCGCAATAAACCATCTATCTCAATTGCATATCCTGAAAAACCTTCCCTCCAAGGGTCTATTTGAATCAATTTCCATCTTCACTTCCTGATATAATCTATCAGAAGGAAGAGCAGCCACTATCTGACTCCTCAACTCAACTCCAAGTGTCACAGTTGAAATATCATGTCTTCACCGACTAAGGGCATCTGCCACAACATTCTCCTTACCCTGAACATATCTCACCTCAAAATCATATTCGCAAAGGAACTCCATCCACCGTCTCTGCCTAGCATTCAGATTAGGCTGTGTAGTTATATATTGTAGACTGCGATGATCACAATGAAGTTCAAAATGATGCCCTAATAAGAAATGTCTCCAATGAACTAGAGCATGAACAACTGCAGTGAGCTCTAAATCATGTGTGGGGTAATTTTGTTCGTGATCCTTGAGTTTGCGAGACTCATAAGCAATCACTCATCCATCCTGCATCAATACAGCTCCTAAACCTTCCAAAGAAGCATCCATGCAAACAACAAAATCTTTAGCAGGATCAGGAACTGCTAAGATAGGTGCACTAGTCAGCTTATCCTTAAGTATCTGAAAAGCCAATTGACATTGATCTGTCCAAATGAATTTCTTCCCTTTCCTCTGAAGAGAAGTAATGGGGTGTCCAATCCTAGAAAACCCCTGAACAAATCATCTGTAATAACCAGCAAGACCCATGAAACTACGAACCTTAGAAACATTTTTAGGTACGGGCCAATCAATGATAGCTTGAATCTTTGCAGGATCCACAGCTATTCCCTCTCCAGAAATCACATGTCCAAGGTATTTCACCTTAGTTTGGAAGAATTCACATTTCTTCAAATTTCCAAACAATTGGTTCTCCCTCAAACACTGTAGAACTTGTCTCAAATGCTCTTCATGTTCCTGCATATTTCTCGAATATATCAAAATATCATCGAGAAACACGAGAACAAATCGATCAAGATAGGTGCGAAACACACCATTCATTAGACTCGTGAACACTAATGGTGCATTCGTTAACCCAAACGGTACCACTGTGAACTCATAGTGTCTGTATCGAGTTCAAAATGTCGTCTTATGAATATCAGCTTCTGCAATTCGCAACTGATGGTAACCAAATTTCAAATCAATCTTAGAGAATACAGTTGCTCCCTTGATCTGATAAAAAAGGTCGTCAATTCTGGGTAATGGATACCTGTTCTTAATCGTTACCTTATTCAATTGACGATAGTCAATGCACAATCTAAGAGATCCATCCTTGTTCTTCACGAAGATAACAGGTGCTCCCCAAGGGGAAACACTCGGATGAATAAAACCCTTTGACAAGAGTTCCTCCAACTGAATACGAAGCTCCTCCAATTCCTGTGTAGTCATTCTATATGGAGCACGAGAGATGGGTTCTGCTCCAGGAACTAAATCAACTCTGAAGTCTATGTCACGTTTCGGTGGCATACCAGGAATATCACTAGGAAAAACATCAGCGAATTCCCTAAGAATGGGGTGATCATCAAGTGATATCTCCTGGCTTTCACCAGAATCCAAGTCACTCACTGTTGTCGCAAACAACTGACATCCCTGACGAAGGCATCTCTTCAACTGCATCGCAGAAATTATCCGCAAAGAAATGGGTCTCTGAACACCAACAATCTTAACCTCTGTACCATCATCATTAATGCAACGTACTATCTTCTGACGACAGTCAATCACTGCATGATGAGTTCCTAACCAATCCATTCCCAAAACAATGTCATATGACCCTAAAGGTGTGACTCGAAGATCTACGGAAGTAGTCAATGATCCAATTCTAAGTCCACAATTGCGGACAAGGGATTCAACTGCTACTTTAGCCCCAGAAGCAAATTCCACCTGCCACCTATCGCCTTGCTTTACGGCCACAAGTCCACAACGCTCAACTATAGAAGGTGAAATAAAAGAATCTGTAGCACCAGAATCAAAAAGAATATTAACATCAATACCCTGTAACTGACCTGAAGATTCAACCACTGTGTTCTGATGATCCGCTTGGCGGTTATTTACCGCAGCAAACACTGTATGAGTACGACCTACATCACCAACTGTCGGCTCTGATGCTGCCGGTCGCTGTCCATAACCTGACGTACCTCGCATAGGACACTGCCTAGCAATATGTCCCTGCTGTCCACAAGAGAAACATCCAGTGCCTCTGCCAAACCCTCTGCCACCCGAAGGTGCATTGGATTGTTGATAACTACCTCGACTCACTGTCGACTGAGCACTCTGTATTGGCTGGTTCTGCGGATTGCGCTTATTGCGCCACCAATTGCGGTTCCTTCCTGATTGAGAATTATTACTTTGCTGGTTCTGTGAATTTTTATTCTTTTGTTGATTGCGTTGTTGTTGTCCACCCTTAGCGGATCCTTGTTGATTCCTAGAGGAACCACCTGTCTGATACTGACCACCACGTTGACCAAAACCAGAAACAGGAGCACTGCCTATCTGTACTCCAGTGTGTCCACCCAATGACATAGCGAGGTTCTCTTCCACTATCCGTGCCTTCTCCACAGCAACCTCCATAGTCTTCAGCTCGAAGACTGTGACTCCACCGCTAATACGGGCATTTAAACCCCTGATGAAGTGCTGCACTAACATTGCCTCATCATCCATAATCCCTGCATACTGCTTGAGCTCATAAAACCTACGCTCAAACTGTTCCCTGTGAGGACGCCAAAGCCATCGGCGGTCGTGAAACCATTCCGCCCGCGTAATTTGCGCCTCCAAAATCTTTCGAGGGCCGGAAGCGTTAACAGAATATCGGGAACATATCCATGGGCTGCTGGCAATCTAGATGGAATACGCTCCTCCAATCACCACCAAGTAGAGGCAAAGCCTCTAAGATGCATTATGGCACAACGAGCATGAGTATTGCTGCCATAAGGATGCATTGCAAAGCATCGTCCCAAATCAAGCAACCAAGTCTCTGCCTCTAAACCACCACCAGATCCATCAAATGTAGGTGGGCGTGCCCTCAACAAATCTCGCATGTGACCTGCAATAATGGCATCCTACTGCACTGAATCATCAACTCTCCTTGGAGATCTATCACGTTCTCTATTCACTTCCTGTACCACTTCCTGTCTAGGTCCAAGTCGAGCTAGGACCTCCTCAAGTAAAGGGTGTAACTGTGACCCCTCTACCACTGACTATTCTGGAACCTGTGCCTCATTACCCTGATCCAGCTGTGGTCCCAAATGTTCTGCCTGATCACAATGATGAGGGCTCGGAGGGGGAGTAACCTGGTGATTTGGTCCATGGCCACCACCTCGGCCTCGACCACGACCTTTGACACGATGCCTAGGCATGATCCTACACACAAACCAAGACAAATCTTGTTATAAGACAAACAAAGCGAATGAAAAGCACCACAACCAAGTCTAATGTACTAAACAACCTAATGGGCCCATTTAACCAGAGCACCCAGTGTTAGAACTCGGCTCTGATACCAATCTGTAACGCCCCGACTTAGTTACATTATAACAAAGAGCAAGTACAAAGTTAACAAAATATATATATATATATATATTTTAATTGTCTATACATATGTTATAAAGTATCTAAGATGTTGTTACATAAATTTAATAAGTAAACAAATCACATTGATCATCAATCAAAACTACAAATTTGATTTCATGTAAGATCCAGTTATAAATCTACATACAATAAAATATCTCAAATGTCCATTTTACATAAAGCGAGATTTCAAAGAATCTCTATACAACAAAGGTGATACAATCAATACACTCTTATACCAGAGGTAAGTTTACAAAACATATAGTGTTCATCTGATATCTGGTACATAATCCACGAACAGGCTCTGCATCATCAGTCACGAACAAAGTAGTAGCTGGAATCTGCTGCGAGCTTAGGATCATCTACAAGAAAATTATAAGATAGGTGAAGCACGGTTACCTCCCGACCACGTGGAACCCAAAGGCCCACTCCCTCCATGCTAGGAGATACTGACAGGTCCACAAACAAAGCAAACAGAACATCACATATACGGGGTTTACAATTCACAATACGACATAACGTTTACAAATCAAAACGGATGAAATCATAGTATCAAGTCACATTAAATTCAAAAATCAACAAAAGAAACACCATCATGATATAGACTAAGAGAGTGTCATCGCATTGTCGGGATAGGTTACCCTGGTGAATCTTCCTAGACTACTGGCCCTCACCAAGAGTTACCCTGGCAGTCTCTACCGATTCCCGGCCCCTATGCAGACTAATGCGACATTGTTACATCTTTCAAGAGGACAAGATGGCGACTTGCCATTCCAGGCCTTCTCACCCTTTTCTCAACCTAAACGAGCGTTAAGAAGTAGGCGAGGGATACCATTATCTGATTTAGTGTTTAAAACTACCCAACCCCTAAAATATTAGTTAGGTTATCACTTAATTAACACACCTACGTTAGGTTACCCAGACAATCACTATAGGATTTCAGTCCCTAACGTAAGCCACTCTCTCTATAACATGACTCAACTTAAAATCAGTCTAGGGGATGCTATCAAGCACATAAATCAAAACTAGAATGTTTTCATCCTTCACTAGAGGCAAATCACAATCTCTAGGATGTCACTTCGAAAAACCACAAAATAATGCAAAGCTATAACCCCTGGCGATAATCATAGTAATTGAGCAATACAAATAATGTGTAACATGTTTAAAAACACTTTCTTTTCACTTCCAAGGAATTTAAAGAAACCTAATTAATATCGACAACATGGTATATACAAATACCCAATAATTACAACCTTCAAACTTCATGATTTAAAATTTCACATTAGAATAATCTTTAAATATTATTATTATTACACTAATAATTTTAAAGGAAAAGCCTATATTATCATTATAGAGAAAAGATAATATATATATATCCTTTCTTCTATAAAACAATCATTTAAAAGTTACACTATCCACTATTAATATTATATATAAAGGTGAATATATATATTGAGTAAATAAAATATTGATTTATCCAAATTTTATTTAAGTAGGAAGTGAACTACAATCAGAAACTTATCAAGTTTACCATTGCTGTTATAATATACATAAGTAATGCAGCAGATGAGATATTAGTTTAAAATAATAAATAAACTCATAACTTAAATGAATTAAATAAGATGCGGCATCATGAACATAAACCTTCAACAGAAGTCACTTTTTGTCTCAATTAAGAATACTAGTGAACTTGAGTTATGCTTTGGTGATACACACTCACGCCTATACAAATATTTTAATTTATAATCTGCCTTTAAAGCCCGAATTTCATTTGATTTGTAGAGTCTATGTGGCCTCTGTTGTATTTTATTCCTAAACCAAATATTCTTAAAAGAAAACAACGTTAGTTCAGTCAGGGAAAGATATCTAGGGTTTATTTTTTGTATAGCTATATTTATTTGTCGCAGGCTAACTAGTAGCATCCTAATGCCAGTGGAAAAGAATTAAATTACGGGACATAAAACCACTTCGCTACTTAATAATATCAACTTCTACAAAATTTTTAAAATCGCTGCTTCATAAAGAAAGCATAACTCCGATTACGAGTTTGAGATTCAATTTTCTGTTTCTAAATGTAACAAAACATTAAGGAGGCTGTAGCGGCAATCATGGAAAGCTTATACAAGAGGCAAACTAAGAAAATTCCTCAACTCTTGGCGTTTCAGAGTCCATTAAGAAGAAATGTTTTGTGTACAGAGCTTACGCGCTTCTAGTGGATGTCCTCGTTCAACTTCGAGTTAAGCTTATCTGAAATGAAGGAGCATCGCTTTAATGAAATATAATTACTCTCCTGAGGATAGCATACAACATTGTATGCGTCAAATATACGGGAAACATAATGATTTAGGCGAATATATAAATAAAGTTCTTGATCAATACAACAATTTCAGAGTTGACTATTCTGGAAGGATGAGTAGATTCTTTGAATAGGGGCGAAAGTAAAGGAAAATCACGTCAAAGAAAAGCATGCTGGCCCTTGGACAAACAATATTAATCCATGCGAGGATGGTATTCAATAAATTTTTCCAGCATAAATAATATGTATTCACTATATTCCATGATCACCATGAGGTCTTCGTTTGATCTACAGATGTCTAAATATTCAAATCAGAAGTTTTATTATTGTCTAATTTTGATGATATAGAAAAATCCTTTATTCATTTCCTAAATTCTCAAAATCCATCATTCATTATCAATTCACGGTTCAAATAAAAGACAACATCAAATCTGGTTTACTATAGTCAATATATGTTTAAATTCATTTCTTCTTAAAAGTAAAAATACTTTTCTAACCTATTTCTTTTGTGTTTTGTGCAGGTTCAGAAAAGAGAATTTCTACATTAAATTTTCCAGAATTTAAATACAAGAACTTGAAATAAAAAAGAACCTGTTAAAACTCGAAAACTGGCTGAAAAACGTTCCTTTGAAAACTTTTGTCAACACCAAAGTCAAATCACCCAAATTCAATGAAGAATATGCAATGATCTCAGCTTCAAAATTACACTTCAAAACAAGATCCTTAAGAAAAACTCTTCTCAAACAATTGCTGTACTGAAATTTTTCTAAAAAGTTGCTGCCGTAAAATTCTTCTCGTGAATGTATGCACAATCCCCAAAATCTCAAAAAATATAAATTCATGCAATTCCACTTTCAATCACAAAACTTAACTGGCAAATCAATTTGCATTGTAAATAACTCATTTAGTTCAACTCCTTCTTAAAATATCAGAACAAACCTTTAACAGGCAATCAGAGATTCGTAACTCATCAAAAATATCTTGCTTTAAAAACATCTATTTAACACAATTCAATTTGCACAATTAAAATAGCAATAATATTATTTTAATAAAAAGCATGGAAAGGAATTAACTTTCACTAATAAATTCAACAACATATTTAAATTTAACTTAATAAATTAAATCACAAATGTTGACATAAACATAAATAAACCTTTAATAAAATCGATATTAAATACGCAAACACAAAACAATATATATATTTAAACATGACAAGACAAATTGGGCTACACGGGGAAACACAGAGATACTCGTTCGAAAACGAACGATGGTTAAAATGGACTTGTCAATACCTCCGACAACATATTTATAATGGATTAGGGTACACTCAGACCTGACAAGCAGGTGGAGCTGTTACCCGGTACCTGTGTCTGCAGGAAAACATCAAGGTTAAAAACATGTATATATATATATAATCTCATGTTAGAAAACACACCCTGAATAAGAATTGTAGCGTAGCAGGGTACTCACGAATGAGTAATGCTACGCTGTCTTATCCTATGATGCCAAGAAAATCAATCATATCAACACATTAACATAAGCAATAATTATAACCAATAAGCTATATCATGAATGAAACTATCACAGTATCATTGAACCAACATAACCAAATAACCAGGATGTCAATGTATCATCCGCAAAAATCAAAACAACATAGTATCCAGAATCAACTAAGCATCTAACAAACATAATCAAACTTAGCGGTATGTCTAAAATTTTGGAGGACACTACATGGATTCTCGAGGGGTACAATCAGATCATGATAGCCAAGGAGGACCAACACAAAATGACTTTCACTTGTCCATGGGTGACATATTGTTGGAATATGATGTCATTTGGATTGAAAAACATAGGAGATACCTATCAAAAGGCCATGACACTAGTCTTCCATGATATGATTCACAAAACCATGGAAGATTATGTGGATGACATATTGACCAAATCAAAGAAACATCAGGATCACATATCAGCATTAGGCTCTATCTTTGATATGCTAGAGGAATACAAGGTCAAACTCAATCCAAAGTAGTGTGTCTCTGGGGTACAATCAGGCAAGTTGCTAGGGTACATTGTATCTATGAGAGGAATCGAGATAGATCCTGCCAAAGTCAAGGCAATTCTCGAAATGGAAGCACCAAAGACATTGAAACAACTAAGAGGCTTACAATGAAGACTCCATTCCATCTGCCGATTCATAGCACAACTAGCAAATAAGGCTATCCCATATTCTCATCTGCTCCACAAGGGGGTAGCATACAAATAGGATGAGAAATGTGTCCAGGCTTTCAATAAGATCAAGGAGTACTTGCTCACACCACTAGTTCTCATGCCACCAATTCCAGTAAGCCTTTGATCTTGCATATATTGGAAACAGTCGTAGCCCTTAGTTCTCTCTTGGCACAACATGATGAAAATGGGAAAGAGAGAGTTATTTACTACATCAGCCGAACCATGGTGGGACACGAGCTAAATTTTCATGACCCTCTTTTTTAAAACTTTAGACATATTATAATTTTGTGTGGTAATATTATGTAAGTGGTTTTATACAATTAATTTGTGTAAAGAAGGTAGAGACTTAATAAAGAACAATATATATATATAATAAATACACACTATGAAAAAATAAACAAATAAAATTTAATATTAATAAATAAGTGTTTCATTAATAATTTCAACACATGATGTTGGAGAAATGGAAAAATAATGAATAAAATAATTTTGAATAAAAATTAAGTCATTATGTGACAAGTGTCCCCATCCTCTCCTAAGCTTTATTAATTAGCACAATCTATCATTATACTTAATTAATAAAATTAGCCACTTTTCCAAGTCACATTAATTTAATATAATACATCATTTCATCTAATTAATTAGGATTAGGGAGATGTCACTATCCTCTATAATCCTATATTAATTGATTAATTAATCTTCATTATCTTTTTCTCAAATTTAAAAATTCATTCTAATCTCCCCTACATGTGACTTGCATGCACAAGTCACTATCACCTTACAACTCATCCCCACTCACCCTTGTGTGAGAATTCACACCATGCATGTGACCTTTCCTCTTTGAGTCATTTGGCTTCCCCATGTGTGCTCACACATGTGTGAGCACACATGGTCAAACCCCCCCTCTCTTACATGTCATAGACATGTCATTATCAAACCACCTCTCTCTTACATGTCATAGACATGTCAACATCTCCTCTACCCAAGGTGTGCTCACAAATCAAAATTTATATTTTAAAATTAGAATTTTCTTGCATAGGGTTTTTTGGGCTTGTTTTATTGACTTTAAGGTAAAAATGGACCCCTAAGGTGAGTACCTATGGGGTGGGAGCTTATTGAAAACATAATATAACCTTTTGGGCAAAGTATGAATCCCTAAAAAGTCACTTAAAAAGGAGTGACGAATTTTATGGTCTTGGGAAAGGTGTGGGGACTTATCATATCCACCTCTCCCAAGGTGTGCTCACACATGTGTGAGCACCCTTGGCTCCTCTCCCCATTCCATGTGGACCTATGTTTAAAGTCTTCTCCTTGTGACACTTGTCACAAGGTGAGGTTATCAATCCAAACCCCATCTTCTCAATCCATCCTAGCCATTGAATCAATCTTCAATTTTGACCCTCCATTTACCCCCATCAAGTCTATAACTTGAGGCCATTTCTTCTTCAATCAACAATATGTAGCACCCCTCCATTTTGGCTCTTTTGATCGGACAATGTTTTCTTTGTTATGCTTTGTTCTGTTATTACTTTGACTATGGTACTTGGTTACTATTTGATCGCTAACTGTAAAGTGATGCGAATGTTATATTTTGATGTGATGGTATTTTAATCTGATGTTATCATTATGGCATGCTTGGGATTAACTTAGCAGATATTTAATTAATGATGTTTTACACTTTTGAGTATATTATTGATGTTAGGCTCATCAGTTAGTAATTTTGTATTGGTGAAGGGGACGGGATTGTACCACTCGCTTGCGAGCGCCTTAAGATTCTGAGATTTCCTCTTCATGGTGTGTTTTATAATGATATATATATATGCATGTTCGATGTACTCTTTGTTCATAGGTTGATAGGTACAGGACATCGACTTCACCTAATTTCACAGGTTTGAGTGTGTCCATTGGAAAATGGTTTTTGATTGGGAGATAGTACCTGGGTTTTCTGTGCCAAGTCATCACCCTAGTCATAGTGTGTTGTCAGGTTTTAGTCAGGTTAAGTTGCTTCTTTGTTGTTCATCTCTCCTTGATTTATTTAATTTCAAGTTGAAAAAAGGTAAATAAATGGCTTTTGTATTTAGGTTGTTTATTAAATAAATCTAGTTGTAGTGTTAGAAATGTTACTTAATTTATTAATTAATTTAATTTAATTAATAAAATGATCTAATCTTGTATTAGATTTATTTTATGGCTTATTTAAATTAATTGTGTGGAATTAAATCAAGTTATTCATTTTGGAAATTATAAGTGTTAAATTCCTTTTGAATTGATTTTTTTTTTTTTAAAGTGTTAAAGTTGTTTTGAAAAGAAAATTTTTAAAGTTAAATGTTTTGAAATGAAAAATGTTTAAGCATTTAAATTCATTTGAAATAGAAATTTTAAAAAAAAATTAAATAAAGAAATAAAGTCATGTTGAAAGAAATTTGTTTGTTTTAAAATTTTCAAAAAAAATAAAATATCTCCAAAATAGATAGAGGAGCAATAACTATGGTGGATGGGATATTTTAGGGTATATTGACCAAATTTGGGGAAAACTATAGGAGGATTTTCATTCTTGAGAATTTGGTTGTGAGGAAGAAGGAAAGGATTTTCTCTTGATGTGGATGCACTTGGGATTGGAGTGAAGATTTCAAAAGGGTTTTGAAAGAATTGGATTTGCAACTCAACACCAAATTTTCCTTCAAGCTTCAAACAAGTTTTTCTTGTTCTTTTATTGTTTTGAAAATCTCATTTTTAGTTTTAAAAAATTGCTTGAAAATATTTTTAAAAACCCAGTTGAAATCTTGAAGAAATTTAGATCTTTTTTGAAGAAAAGAAAAAACTTGCAATAGAAATCTTCAATTTTATCAATAGAAAAAATGAAGGAAAACATGAAATTTGAAAACATTTATTTTGAGTTGAAGCTCATATTAAATTTGAAATTGGAACTAGGGAAACTGTGCTGAGAAATTATGCCTTTTACTATAAAAATCCCATAGTAACCTAAGTACCACCTGGATCTAAATGGGAATTTAGGCATATATATATATATATATATATATATATATATATATTCTTGATATATATATACAAACATATATTATAAATATATTTTGTTCATTATGGAAATTTTTGTTTTAAAAATTTTTACACAAAAAAATTTCTGGCAAATTCTGAGCAGGGGAGGGTGATTTTATTTTTGTTATTGAAAATAAAATATAAATAAATTTTTTATTTGGGTATGTGTGGGGGGGCCGTAGCCATGGTTGCACATAGCTGCCCCAGGGAGGGGCGTTGTTTTTGCAGCGCTCCCCACTCTGTGTGTGGGGGAAGCGCTGCCAAAGGCAGTGCTACCCTCCATAGGGGAGGCTAGGCGCAACCTTTGGTTGCGTCCACACTCCATTTTGGGGGCCCGCGAGTCAAAAAAAGCAATTCCCTTTTTAATTTTTTATATTTAATTTTTATTTTATAAATTTTGTTTTATATTATATATTATATAATATATATATTATTATTTAAATGAATATTTTTATTATTATTTAAATATATATAATATATATATATATATTATATATATTTTAAATAATTGGAATATATTCTTAAATTAGTTGGAATATAAAATGATATTTTTTTAAAGACATATTTCAATGATATTTAAATATTTAAATATATGGATTTTAAAATGATTATTCTATTATCATAGATTGAAATAAAATTGACTTTATAGCAAATGATTTTATTTAAAAGTTGATTTTTATTATTATGTGTAATTGGAGAAAACAGAAATTAAATAATTAGCTTAAGTTCCTTAACGTTGTCAATATAATTTTAATTACTTGTGAGTAGTTACAGATAAGGTTGATTATTCTTATTTGATTACATGCAATATGTTAGGTCGCCTTGCTTGGATTTAGGAAATCCTAAAGTAGGATAGTAATTTTCCTAATTTCTCTTTTTGTTATGAAATCTCCCTCTTTTGTGATGTTGGGAAAATGAAGTTATTTGTTATGTAAGTCTTCCAAATGGTGTTTTCATGTGATTGTGTGGGTTGTCATAATTTTTTAGTCAACCTGTGAATTGCCTTGGGTAGTGCATCTTATTGGATCCAGTTAGATACCCGGTTATCATGAATAGGATGTGTTGACTTTATGTCGTGGATAGGGATTTATTGTCCTTAGGTCATACTTGTGTACCCTTGGGTTGTGGAGTTATTCCACGTGTTGTCTTAGAGAAGTGGCTTGCAATGAGGGCCGACACACAAAGTGGTGTTATGGTAACTCTTTGTAAGTTAGTTAATTCAGTGATAACGTAAATAAACTTATTAGAGTTTAGGTTGTATCAAACACTTAACAAGATTATTTTTTCCTTGCTCATGGATACAAGGGCTTGTATAGACCTGGAATGGGATGAGAAGGCCTAGAATGGCAAGATCGTTATTTCATCTTTACGAGAGATAATTGATTCCGCATTAGATTGCATGAGGGGTCGAGAGTTGTTAGAGGTTTCTAAGATATCCTGAGATGGGGTCAGGACCTAGGAAGACTTACCAGGATATCCCATGTAACATTGTGATGAAACTTCTCTTAAGTCAGTAGTATGTTTGTATCAGTGATGCAATTGATTATTTAACTTTGGAAGCATTGTAACCATTGTGTTAAGTGATGTTGTACTAGTATTTAATTTAGTTCATTTTTTAGTAGCCTGTTTCTAGAGGTAGATGGTCTTGCCTAGGAATCCTTGTTACTATCTCCTAGCACGTAAGGGAAACTATGTTCATAGAATGACAATTCTACATAACCTAAATCTGAAAACATGCAAGTAAAAATACTCAACATCAACATGCAAGAGAATAGATACAACATACCCATCAAAGATGATAATAAGATATACTCCTGAAAACCCTCAAGAGGGAAAACCCACCTCCAAAAGTAATCCATTAATCTATGTATTATTCAAAGAATGAAAACCCATTACAATACATCTACAGACTCCCATGAACACTGCTAATAAGCTATCCATGCATTCCATGTGACCAAGCATGAATCCACGCATCCCATGCCATGCTTCAAACCCTCACACATGCACTAGCTCAACTTTGACCAACTTTTGATCCAACCCTTTATCCAACCCTAAACAACTACCCATGTGGTTGCTTTTATAGAAATAAGCTCCCACAAAATCACCAAGTGGTATTACATAAACCATGTGCCCAAAACCATACAACATGTGACCCCACATTTAATATTGGGTACTTTATTATTTTATTATTATTCCCCAATATTAAATAATTACATTTGACAATTACATGTCCCAATGTTACATACAACAAAGTGGCCCCAACATTATAACTCCTTGTGATGCACGTTCACCTAGAAACCCCTAGGTGCACCACACACATAATAAATAAATAAAATATTACAAACATTATGCAAGGTGTACAACACCTAATTCTAACAATCTCCCACTTGTTGTATACATTGCATAAGGGGGTAACAAATAAACTCCATAGGCAACATGTACAATCCAGGAATCCAAGTGCTCCATGTGCTCCATCAAGATACCTATAACAAGAACCAAGGTGACCACCATCTCATCCATGAATGCTCCCATCCTCCACCATGCCAACTGCACTAAGATATGAACACATCCAAAGAGATGTCACACTAACTGTCACAAAGAAGCATAAACCTACCTCAACCTGATATCTCAAAACACAAACACTGAATCCAATATGCACCAGTAGCTGTCAAGAATAAATCACCATAGCTGAAATGACACTCACAGCAAGTGCCAACACATCCAACTATCCAGACCTCCAAGGTATACATATCATAGTAAACTCATGCCAACAACATATCCACCCATAAACCACAATGAAAAACTCCATGTGCAAACCTATCAAAGCATGACATACACATTCAAGAGCTCCCACTGCATGGGCAATGTCAAGATGAATGCAAACCTGGAATGAGCGCATTCAACGCGTCGCTTCGTTAACATCCCCAAAAAAGGCACCATCACAAAGGCATACCAAGTCTACTACCAGCATCTCATAGAAGTAAACATGTAGTACCAAGGAACATCCACAATGATAAGCAAAACCTGCAAACCAAACACTTGTAGCATGTCCTCCTACACACACACCTCTAAATGCCAACTGTGTCAAGTATGATCTCCTCCATAACACCCCATAACAAAATCCATAACCACATCCATCCATCCAATCACCAAGATCAAAGATAACATATGTAACTAACATGGATGTAAGCATCTCAAAACAAGAAGATCAAACTCAAAGTAACCATTCCTAAACCAAAGAAATCAGCCCAATAAACCATCTCCTAAACTCAACATGTACAAGGAGATAAACATGCCAACACTCCTCAAATGAACCCTCCAGAAACCAAATATCCATGACTCAAGATCCATATCCATGAGAAGACAAAGCATAAACATAATGCACCTGAAAGAATAATGGGAAATACCTCTCAAGTGAACTGCCAAGTAGACCAAGAGTGGGGAATGAGAATGCTCCTCCAGGATATCCAAGTCATCATGACTCAACCAAGAACACTCTCCTCTTCGGTCCATGTTGAACTCACGTCCAACCAAGGTGTAGGCTCCCTCGGACTTCCTGCTAAAACCTCATCAAGAGTAACCATATCAATAACATGTCTCTAACCACAAGAGAACACCAAGCCTCACCTATGTCTCCAAGTATCCATGAGCACCTGTAACTGATCAATCCATGCTAAACACCAAGCAAATGATCAATGTACTCAATACAAAGAGAACCAACCAAGATCAAAATCATAGCTCCAACTGTAGAATCAGGAACATAAACATAACACCATGATCTCACATCCTCTCAAAAGAAGATCACATGAATAAATCATCATAACATGTACCATGCCACAACTCTAAACTAGTAATCAAGAGTATACCATGACATAATAACACAACCATCCTACAACCAAGGATCACCTGTCAAAACCAACAAGTCATAAACAATACCTCAACATCTCCAACACCTAATGTCAAAGAACTCTCACTGTAGCACACAGAATCCAAGAGCTCCTCCATGACACCAAAGATCACCTGTTGAATACAACCATCCATAATAACCAATGGATCCACATCATTGCCAAATGCTCCCACTGAACTGTGATACCGAGCAATCCCATGGCACCATGATGCACAAAACCAACACTGTCATAAGCTCACACAAAACCTGTGAATCCAAGCTCTCAATGACAACACGATAACCATCTTCTAAAGCAAGAAGATACACCGCCAAACCATCATATCCATCACCGCCAAACCATCACTATCACAAGCTCCCACTGAACCGTGTAACCAAGCTATCCATGACATCGTGATACCAATCTCCTCAAACCAAGAAGATACACCGCCACAACCTGAATCAAGATCCAATCCAACACCACCAACAATGCACCTACATAAAACCATCATAACATGCCAAAGTCTCTAATGCACAAGAAACATCCATGACATCATGATCACCACCAAATGTACCAACAAATCAACCCAACTGTGTCCACATATCTGCATAATCATAGTCAACTACATAGGTCTCATATCATGACTATACCTGGTAATACCATCTCACCTCCTCAACATGACAACCAAATCAACAAACCAAGTGACTAAACTAAGCCACTAAAACTGATCATGCATCAACACTGAAATATCAATGGGCAAAGACAACCCATATCCAAGTCATAGGTGCAACAAGTAAGTATAGACCGCCTACAACATTGCACAACTTGTAGATACAACAATGCAACATACATGCTGATAACCATGTCAAAAGTATAATAATCTGAGATGTACAACTGAGCATATAATGAATCCATCATCACTCTAAACTGGACAATCCATAAGCTCATATAATAATAATCTTCATAGTCAGAGACCCATAACCAGCCTCAAATAAAAGAAAACAAATAAATAAACCATATGTCAAAATTCCTTCAAACTCAATCCATCAGAAAGCACTCTCAACAAGCTTTCCATTGACTATTCGAAGTCTAAAATCTGACTCCGTATGCACCCGATATGCCCTCTCAAAGCTCAAAATAAACATCTGACTTCAACCAAGAAAAACACTATCAAAACTATAAATCCATGGAACAAAACCTGTAGCACTGCGTAGTACTCGGAACCAGCTTTCCAACGACTGTAGAAGAAGTCAAGATCCTACACTCGGCAAAAGTTATAATGCTGCTGGCAACTGCTGTATTTTGTCCTCCTGGTGGTGCTCGGGCGGTGCTCCGGTGGCGGGTGGGTGGCGGACTCCAAAATTTATCAAATCCGATTTAATTTTTCATTTAAAAAAAAATTCTCTGCCTCCTGGCAGACCCGACCAAATATCAAATCTGGTTTAATTTTCGTTTGAACCAAGGAATTTTATGTCATTGGCGGATTTGAATTTTTTTCAAATTTTAAATTTTTGCTTTAAGCCCCATGGGTCAAGGCATTGCCGGGTACCCCTACCGACCTAGAGACGGACCGGGCATACCTCCGCCGGCAGAGATCCGACAAGGGTAATCACGGGTCGATACCACTTTAAGGAAACTATGCAGCTAGCAGTAGGAATGACAATTTCCACATAACCCAAATCTGAAAACATGCAAGTAAAATAATTAACATCAACATGCAAGAGAATAGACAACATACCCATCAAAGATGACACAAGATATACCCTGGGAAAACCCTCAAGAGGGAAAAACCCAGCCTCCAAAAGCATCCACACTCCATGTATTATTTAGCAATGAAAAACCCATTACAATACATCTACAGAGACTCCATGAACACTTCTGAAGCACAAACTATCCATGCATTCCATGTGACCAAGCATGAATCCACACATCCCATCCCATGCTTCAAACCCTCACACATGCACAAGCTCAACCTTGACCAACTTTTGATCCAACCTTAAACAACTACCCATGTGGTTGCTTTTATAGAAACAAGCTCCCACAAAACCACCAAGTGGTATTACATAAACCATGTGCCCAAAACCATACAACATCATGTGACCCCACATTTAATATTGGGTACTTTATTATTTTATTATTATTCCCCAATATTAAATAATTACATTTTACAATTATGTCCCAATGATACATACAACAAAGTGGCCCCAACATTATAACTCCTTGTGTGATGCACGCTCAATCTAGAAACCCCCAGCACCCTGGCCACACACATAATAATAAAATAAAAATATTACAAACATTATGCAAGGTGTGGCCAACACCTAATTTAACACACTCTGGAGGTGAGCCTTCAAGTATCACATGGTTGGGTGGAACGTGCACCTTAATCCATTGGGTTGTCTTCTTGTTCGTGTGGATGAGATTTCCAGTTGGAGAGCTCGTGGGATCTAGTTTCATTTCATGCTTTATTCTTGTCAAATGATATTGTAATTTATTACCCCTCATTTGTTATCGAGGTGGAATATGTAATTTGTAACCATCTTTATTGGATTTACCTCATTCAGGGAATGAGAGTTGTAATCATATTGTAAATTATCATTATTGGAAACATGGGATATCTCTTATACTTTGATGTAATTTTATCATGTATGGAATGTATGTGTATTTAATTTATTAAATAATTAAATGTTATGGTTTCTATTCATGTTTCTTGTTTGGTTTTTAAGTAAACTCAGTCTCGTAACCTTAGGGGTTGTTGGAAATGGGTAGTGAACTTGCATGTTAATTGTACTTAAACCAAAAAAAAAATAGTTCGTTTGAGTAGTTAATTGCAACTTCCCGTAGGGTTGTGTGGCGGGATGTTACACATGGTATCAGAGCCCGGGTTTAAACACTGGGTACTCTGGGATTATGATGAACCCATTAAGCTTTTAGTTGTGTAGGTTTTAAGTTGTATACCTTTCCTAATACCTTGATGTGTTTGTGCAGGATTATGCCTCTGAGACATGGAAGAGGTAGAGGGCGTGGACGTGGCCATGTAGGCGATCACGATGAGAGTCAGCATGACTCTCCTCCTAATGTTCCTCTTATACCAGATCAGGAAGAACACCAGGCATTTCAGAATGTTTTAGGGGGTTTAGACCAGGAGCAAAATCCGCCATGGACTAAGGCTGCACATAGAGCACTTGAGGAGGAATTAGCGCTCCTTGGTCAGAGGCAGGCCATGGTTCAGGGTAACCTTACTGAGAGGGAAGTTCCACCTCCGTCTGAGATGCATATGAGGGATTTACTTAGGGCATGTCCACCATTGTATGCTGGAGCAGGCACTGGGTTAGAGGCTGAGACATGGTTCATAGACCTGGATAGATGTTTTACGATGCATCCGTACGGTAGCAATACGAAAGTGTGATGCACTATCATGCATCTGCGAGGATTTGCATCCACATGGTGGAGGTTGGAGGAGCAAAATATCCACATTCACATCAACTTTGTATCTTAGGAGATTTTCATATAGCAGTTGAGAGCTCGTTTCCTATCTGAGCATTGGCGCCAGCATCGAGGCGATGAGTTTCATGCCTTGCATTAGTTGGCCTTATCAGTTGAGCAGTATGAGTAACACTTCTACGAGCTCAAACAGTATGTAGGGGTAGGGGATGATGAGGCTATGTTGGCCCACCATTTTTTCATGGGCTTAAACACCCGTCTTAGTGGAGGTGTGAGGGTTTTCAAACCCAAGACCATGGAGGTAGCGGTGGAGAAGGCACGCCTGGTAGAGGAGAATCTGGCTTTGGCACTGGGAGGCCATATTGGTGTATAGATAGGCAGTAGTTCGATAGTGGGGTCTAGTGCTAGAGGAGGTTAGCCTCAGGGAGGTGCACCTTCCAGAGCTCAGTAGGGACCGTCGCAAAGTGTTCAGCAGTAGCAATAGCAGGTATCTCAGGGGAAACATAAAGGTTTCCAGCAAAGGTAGGGGGACAGGAACTAGAGGTGTATGAAATGCTTTAGCTTTGATTAGCTAGTGCAGAGTTCTCAGTCCACCTTCAGGGGTAGTGCGCAGCATTCTAGTGCACCACCTAGAGGCAGGGGCTATGGCAGAGGTACTGAGTGTTTTGCATGTGGCCAGCAGGGTCATATAGCTAGAATGTGTCCCAATAGGGGCACATCTGGGTTTTCATAGGGACCACCGGCATCTGAGCCGACAGTTGGAGATGTTGTTCAAGGGCATCGTGTTTTTGCAGCGGTTGATAACCGCTAGGTAGAGCATCAAGGTACCACTGTTGAGACATTTGGTATGTTGTTAGGTAACCCAGTTACCATTTTGTTTGATTCAGGAGCGTCAGACTCCTTCATTTCTTCTTTTGTCATGACGTGATGTAGACTAGGTGCGATAAGGAAAGTCGATAGGTGGCAAGTTGAGTTAGCCACAGGTGCAAGAGTTGCATCCCATTCCCTTGTTCCAGATTGTAGATTGGAGGTTGGACCTCTTCATACTACATTGGACCTTTGAGTTATTCCTTTGAGTTCTTATGACATTGTCATAGGGATGGATTGGTTAGAAGCGCATAGTGCAGTCATAGATTGTTGACGTAACTCGATTCGATGCATTGAGGCATCTAGCAGAGAGGTAGAGATAGTGGGAGTTCAGAGGTTGATTTCCTTGAGGGTCATCTCAGCTATGCAGTTGAGAAGGTGTGTGCATCAGGGTTGCCAGTTATTCGCTGTTATAGTGGATGATTTGGATTTAGGAGGTGGAGAAGAGAAAGTCTCTCTTGATAGTCACCCCATTCTTCAGGAGTATTCTGATGTCTTTCCAGATGAGATTCCAGGGATGCCACCTTTGAGGGATATAGACTTCAAGATAGACCCTGTACCTCAATCAGAACCCATTTCACGAGCTCCTTATCATATGACCACCTAGGAGCTTAAAGAGCTTCACTTGTAGCTTGAGGAGTTGTTAGAGAAATGTTTCATTCGCCCTAGTGTTTCTCCATGGGGAGCACCAGTTATCTTCGTGAAGAAGGATGGTTCACTTTGGTTATGTATTGATTACCGACAGTTGAACAAAGTGACCATCAGGAATCAATAGCCACTTCCTAGGATTGATGATCTATTCGACCAGATCAAGGGTGCCACAATCTTTTCAAATATTGATCTTAAGTCAGGATACCATCAAGTTCTTATCTTCGAATCAGACATCCATAAGATAGCGTTTCAAAAGTAGTATGGTCACTATGAGTTCACAGTAGTACCATTTGGGTTGACGAATACACCCTCTATGTTCATGAGTCTAATGAACGAGGTATTTCATACGTACCTAGATAAATTTTTCCTTGTATTCCTTGATGACATTTTGATATACTGTAGGATAGTGGAAGAGCATGAGGAACATTTATGGCAGGTATTACAATGTTTATGGGATAATCTGCTATATGCTAACCTATCAAAGTGTGAATTCTTCAAGATTGAGGTCCAATACCTTGGTCATGTGATCTCAGGGGAAGGTATTTTAGTGGATCCTGCAAAGATCCAAGCAATCTCAGATTGTCCTGCGCCCACGAATGTGGTAGAGATAAATAGCTTTATGGGGCTAGTGGGTTATTATAGGTGTTTTGTGCAGGGTTTTTTGAGAATAGGCTATCCTATCACCTCCCTTCAGTGGAAAGGAAAAAGGTTTGAGTAGTTAGAGAAGTGTGAGGCAGCATTTCAGGATCTTAAGCATAAGCTAACCAGTGCACCAATACTTACGATATTGGATCTAACTGGGGACTTTTTGGTTTGTACAGATGCGTCCTTGGAGGGATTAGGTGCAGTGTTGATGCAGGAGGGTCGTGTCATTGCATATGAGTCACGGAAGCTCAAGGATCATGAGCTAAACTATCCCATGCATGATCTTGAGTTAGCGGCATTTGT
>VDFB02207218.1:32450-45643 GCA_007258455.2 Sequoia sempervirens | reverse complement strand
AAGCCACATTTGGAGAGAGGGTAGGAAAAGGTATGCCCTCCGTTCTGGGGCACCACTGGATCCTCCCTCCTCGCCTATTACTCGAGTTCCTCCTTTCCAGGACCTCGACTCTGCTGCTAAGAAATCTGGCGAGGTGCTTTCTGGTGTGGCTCCACCGAATGTTGTCGAGGGCTGCAAAAATAAATCGAACCCATATCATGAATGCTCAGATTTTTGTAGGGTTCACTCCCTAGCCGAAAACCCTAGCATCTCCCGTCCTGTGGTTTCTTCAGACTCGCCTCCCACTCACAATCTGGACTCTCAGCCTGGTAGCAATCATTTCTCCTTTGGGGATTCTGATGTGGTTTTTTCTGAGGAGCCTCTGGATTTCAACATTTCTGATGGCTGTATCGATGCAGTTGCTGGGGATTTTGGAGCTCTCTATGTGGTTATCAGATGTCTGCATAAGCGTCCTCCGGTGGCTTCCATTCTCGAATGGATCAAATGTGTTTGGGGTAGTATGTCGCCACCTGCCGTTGAATCTCTGGATTTTGGTTTTTTTCTGATTTCCTTTTGCTCAGTAGAGGATTGTAAATTTGTTTTGCAGAATGGGCCATGGTTCTTTGGCCATTCCGGCCTATTTATCGCCCCATGGTCTCCTTTTTTCGATCCGGCCACAGCCAAGATCACTTGCATTCCTGTTTGGATTCGGCTGTACAATCTCCCCCTGGTTTTGCGTAATGTGGATCTTCTAAGCTCTTTGATCAACCAGGTGGGATCCTTTGCCAAGATCGAATCTGCCTCTGGGGCTTTTGATCACAGATTCTACCAATTCTGTGCCCTGGTTGATTTTTCTAAACCGCTCTCTCATTCCATTCGAATCCATTCCTCACACGGGGTGTGGACTCAATATTTAAACTATGAGGGTTTGCCTTTTCGGTGCTTCTGTTGCAATAAGCTGGGTCACATAATCGATGGCTGCCCCCTTCAACGCTCGAATGGTGAGAGGAATGTGTGCTTGAAGAAATGGGTCCCGAAGGAGGGTTCTCCGGATTCTGAGTTTATTTGGCGGAATCATGGAATGTTCTTTGAACCTTCTCAGTTTTCTGGGCAGATTCTGGAACAGCCTGTGGCTCCTTCTTCTCCTGTAATGGCTTCTACTTCAGTGTTGATCCCGGACCAGCATGTGGCTCCCTCTTCCCCTCCGCTTGCTCCCGTTGTTGAATGCTCCCCTGTGTCTTCTGAGGCTGAAGAGGATGATGGCTCAGACTCGGAGGGCACCTTTCCCTTCATGGATGATTTAGAGGATCATAATCTAGATTTTTTTGATGATTTCTCTTTGGATCCACCGCAGAAACTTGGGATCTCTCAAACTCTTTGCGCAAAACTAAAACCTGACTGTGGGTCCAAACGCAAGGTTGGAAGAAAATCAGACGCAGAAAAGCTTTGCATTGAAGGTTTGAAAGCGATGGAGGCAGGCTCTCAAAGGACCTTGGAGGCTCTCCTCCTTCGCAACAAGAGAAAGGTTTAGGTTTTAGGTTTTTGGATTTTGCCTTTGGGATGCTGGGCTATCTCTTTGTTTGCTAGTTTCTTCGATGGCAAATGTTTGGTAGCTATTTTCTTGTTTTAGTTCTCCACTCTTTTGTTGGTTTCTTCTTACTTTCTTCTTCAGTTGTGCTCTTTTGTTCCTTCTTATCTGCGTGGCAGATTTTGTAACTCTTTCTTTCATATCAATAAAGGGAGTGGACCCCTCGTTCCACAGCTTACGTATCAAAAAAATAAAAAAATCTAACCTTGACTTTAAGGAATTCATTAACAACAATTAGTTAATTGATTGTATTACCAATAATGGAAAATTCACTTGGACAAATAGGAATTCAAATTTCCACCATATCCCATAGAGGCTTGTTAGGTTTTTATTTATTTCAAAGTGGTTGTCAAGGACTTTGAGTTGTTCTAGATCAATAATTCCACTTTCTAAGTCAAGTCATTAATCAATTATGTTCAATATCTTTGAAGACAAAACCCAAATAAATGGCCTTATAAATTTGAATCCATGTGATTTATGGATCAAAACTTTCTACCATTCCTTCAAACTTGGTGGATGGGCGCTCCTTGAGTAAAGGTTCAACAATCTTGCAATTATGTTCCAAACTTAAATTTATTAAAATAAAATAAGAGAAATAAAATTCATTTTAAAAACATAATTGAAGAGAAATTTAGAATTGTGTAACAACTTCATGATCTAAACGACTTCATTATGAAAAATGGTATAGATTAGGAGAATTTTCAATTAGAAAATAATTTGAAAAAAGAGCTTCAAGAGATCCTTTTTTGAAAAGAAATATATCAAAGGCATAAATTATACCTCCACTAAGATAAGAAAGTGGATAAATTATACCTCGTGTCAAAAATATGCAAAGGGTAGAGTCTTAATAAATCCAATTGATTTACAAAAGGAAACAATTTCTTTTTTTGAAGGACTCCTATAAAAACTAGAAGAAAATTTAAACTCTTCTTTCCACTTACTAAATCATATTTCAATGTTAGAGAAATAAGAACATAATAAGATGTTGCTTGTGGAATTCATATTGGATGAAATTAGTAGCATTGTCTTTTCCCTACAAAGTGATAAAGCCCCTAGTTTAGACGAATTTTTTACTTTGTTTTTTTCAAAAATGATAGGATTTTATTGGTAGGGAAGCGTGGTTGGCAATGGAAGAGGCTAAAAAAAATATAAAAAATCTTAAAAAATAATTGCAACATTTATTGCTATGATTTTGAAGTCTCAAAATCCAAATTCCTTTGAAAATTTTCATCCTATTTCTCTTTGTAACAAAATATAAAAGATTATTTCAAAAGCAATCACAAATAAATTAAGTAATATTAAACCATTATTAATATCTTCAAACCAAGGTAGTTTTGTTCCAAGGAGAGACATATCTAAAGACGTTCTTGTAGCACATTAAGTTATTTATTCCATTTAGAAGGACAAAATTTCAACAATGGCGACAAAACTAAATATCATGAAAACATATGGTAACGTAAATTGTGAATTTCTAATACATTTATTACACAAATTTGGTTTTTTTAATAACTAGTGTAAGTGGAACTACCCATGTAACTCACGTGCAATTTTTTCAATGCTTCTTAATGGTAACCCTACAGGTTTCCTCAAATCCACTCAAAGTTTGAGGCAAGGGGATCCAATTTCACCTTTTTGTTAGCCTATTGTTAGAAAATTCACTTGGGAACTACAAGGGTATTTTAATTCCAAGAGTTTTTGAACCAATAACTTATTCTTTATTTGCAAATGACACTTTTATTTGGTCTTCCCATCTTTAATAATGCCAAATCTATAAAGAAAGTTATCAAAGAATATTATTCAATTTCAATTCGATAATAAATTCCTCTTAAGTCCAAGATTTTTTTTAATTCCCACACACATTCAAAGAAGAATCTCAAATCTATTGGGCTTCAAAATGTATGAAAATCTAGATATTCCTTTGTTTAGAGATGTAACTAAGAATTTATTTTGGGATACTATGGTTTCTATTATTAAAAAAAAACTAGTGTCTTGATGGCTATCTTTGGCTAGGAGATTAACATTGATTAAATCAGTATCATTTGCAGTAGCAATTTACATGATGTTTGTCTTCAAAATTCCTAGTATCTCAAAAATTGCAAAACAAATCAAAACCTTTCTATGGAAAGGGAATAATGAGAAAAGAAAGGTGGTTTTTAAGGCTTAAGATAAGGTCTATAGGGTTAAGGTTTCTGGTGGGGTTGCAGTGCAAAAATATATCAGGTCAAAATTTGGCCCTAGGGGAAAAAATAGCATGGTACATGTATACAAGTCAAGTTATAAGTGATAATGTAGCCAAAATATCTTGATACACAAGATGAACACAAAATGTTCAAAATTGTGGAATTTTATAATTCTTTGAAAAGATGTAATCACTCATCTTTCATCGGTTTTTCACAATAGTGAGAAAGCCCTCTTTTGGGCCAATTTTTAGAATGGTCATAAGCCCTTAACAATAAACTAAATTCAAGAGAAGTAAAGAAATTTTTTGGTACAAGCCTAGGGTCAAAAAGTAAAAGATTATTTTGAAGTTTTGTGAGCAGCCTTAGTAGCTAACGTTACTTAGAAGAGTTTTAAGGATTCTCCATTTCCTTAGGATTATAAAGCATTACTTGAGGAGCCCTTTGGAAAAAAGGACAATTCTATTCATAGAAAGAAAATGAATTAAGCCAAATGACTTCAAAATAGCGGGATATTCAATAAAACAAAGTTATATGGCTTTAACTCATTATTCAAACTAAGTGATTTAGCCATCTTCATTAATATTAGGATAGTGTTTATCTACCTAGAAGAGTTTTAAGGATTCTCCATTTCCTTAAGATTAGAAATAATTACTTGAGTGCTTAATATTAGAGTACATCGGGTTATGAATAGTTAGCTTGTGGCTATCTTAACTCCTAATTAAGTCATATTATCAAATTATGATATTGTTATTTAGTTGATTAGGTCAACCTAGGGCTTATATAGGGTTATCTAAGTCGACCTAGGTGGTATCCTAGGCATAAATAGGTATATATAGGAGGTTGTGAGTCTTATGTCATCATGTTGTGAATTGTGTTCTCATTGGAGATATTTGGAGGTTTTCCCCCTCAAAGTGGCTTGTTATTCTCATTTATTATTCAATATTTGCAACATATTTTCTTTAATATTCTACTATTGTGCAAGTTATTTCATTACAAGTGGTATCAGAGCATGATCATGGCACTGTTACAACAAGGCATTTCTTTATTTTGGAGGTCATTTTGGAAGGCGCATATCTTTCAAATTTTGGCGAAATGTTTTTTTATTTTTAAAGGGTTTTTGAAGACCATATTAAAGAAGCTACAATCCATATTTCAAAGGAATTGGAGCAGATTTGAGTGAATTATTGTAGAATTAGGGTTTCTACATAATTTATTTGGAAGCTAAATATCTCTCACATCTTGCATAATTGGAGCCTGATTTTTATTGGGTTTTTGAAGAAATTATAGAGGAGTCTACAGTCTAGAATTTGGAGAAATTGAAGTAGAAATAAGTGAGTTATTGCAAAATTAGGGTTTCCAACAAATTCACTCTCAAGGCTGCAAATCTACTATTTTCTTGGAGTCTTTTCTAGGTAGCTGGTATCTTGGCCCTAGTAAGTTACATCAAATTTTTTAGAGAATTTAAGTTTCATTTGTGTGATTTATTACAAAATTATTTTCTACCACCATGACGAGGCCTGCAACAAGAGGCAAAAAGAATGCTACCACACTAGGGAAATCTTTAGAGAATGAGGGAGTAGAAAATGAGGATTTTAACCCTAAGGATGAAATAAACACAATCAAGGGTGATATTTCATCATTAGAGAAGAAGATTATGGAAGAAATGGGTGAATTGAAATCGTTTATTCAAGTTATGTGGTGTAAGGGTGAAGATTCACCTCATAAGGTGGAAGATAATGCTTTTGTTGGACATGAATTCTGTGGACTTGACTTGTGTTTCAAGAAGGATCCTTCATTTAATAATCTTATGCCAAAGCAATTCATACCTAAGTTGGATATGAGAAAGTTTGACAACAAGGATCCAACCAATTGGTTATGCCAAACGGAGCAGTTCTTTGATATTGATCATGTTCCTAGTCAACAAAAGGTGGCTATGGCATCATTATACCTAGAACTAGATCAATTTATTTGGTATCGTTGGTTATGTGATGAGAAGAGAAAAAAGGGTTGTGTGGTCACATGGTCAATTTTTCAAGAGGAACTTGCTACTCGTTATGGAGATAACTTTATGGATAGCTAGTTCTGCCAACTCGCCCAATTGAAGCAAACAAGCATGGTTAAGGATTATATTCAACAATTTCAAACACTTTCTCTAAGAGTAGAGAATGTGGAAGAAGAAAATATGAAGGAACTATTTCTAGGCGGTTTAAAGGATCACATAAAATATGAAGTACGATTGTTCTAGCCACAATCCTTATCGCAAGCAATAGTAATGGCAAGACAAGTGGAGGAGAAGTTTTTGGCTAGCAAGAGACAAGGGAATATAAATTTCAGCGAAAGGAGATCTCCTGTACACATTCACTACCACAACCTACTAGGTTGACTCCACAACAAATCGAGGAGAAAAGAGCAAAAGGGTTATGTTTCAATTGTGACAACAAATATAGTTGAGGGCATAGATGTAGTGAAAAGAAATTGTTTTATATTGAAGGACCGAGTGAGAAAGAGGAGGAACCAATATTAGAGGGTGATAGGGATCTAGATGATGAATCACATGATTCCCAACCAATCATTTCTTGTCATGCACTCTTTGGGTTTAGTGTCCCTCAAACTCTCAAGGCAGTTGGATTCTTAAAGAAGCAGAAGGTAACTATGTTGATCGACTTAGGTAGTACTCATAATTTCATCAACAAAAATTTGGCTACTCGTCTAAATTGTTTTATATATCCAACTCCAAAGTTTCAAGTCTTGATTGCAGATGGTGGTACCGTCAGTTGTTTTTGAAAGTGTCATAGCATTAAATTATCCATGGGAGATTATCACCTTGATATCCCAATGTGTGCCATCTCCATAGATGCAGTAGATATTGTTTTGGGAGTACAATGGCTTACTACCTTGGGAACAATTGAGATGAACTTCCAAGAATTGTTTATGAGGTTTCAATCAGAAGGAAAGACAATAGAGCTAAGAGGGTTGAAGGAAAAATCCCCACAAATAGTTAGCTC
The DNA here is from genome assembly GCA_007258455.2 of Sequoia sempervirens. NCBI lineage: Eukaryota > Viridiplantae > Streptophyta > Pinopsida > Cupressales > Cupressaceae > Sequoia > Sequoia sempervirens. Next base: position 38,891 of record VDFB02207218.1, on the reverse strand, counting down.
TCATCAAATGCAAAAGTTGCTTAAGAAAGGAGTTGATGGATTTGTGGCCCAATTATGTTCATTAGAAGTCTCTCAATCTAATGCTCCTACCCATCCAGATTTACAAGCAATAATTGAGCATCACTTGGTGGTTTTTGGAGATATGCCTAAAGGACTTCCTCCTAAGAGGGATCATGATCATGCCATACAACTAGTTCCAGGGAGCCAACCCCCCAACATCAGGCCTTATCGATACCCACATATACAAAAAAGTGAGATAGAAAAGATTGTTGAGGAGATGTTAGAGGTAGGAATTATTAGGCATAGCCAAAGTGCTTACTCCTCGTCAGTGGTGATGGTGCGAAAGAAGGATGATACTTGGCGCATGTGTTCAGACTATAGAGTGCTCAACATGTACACCATCAAAGATAAGTTTCCTATTCCAATCATTGATGATTTGCTAGATGAATTGAATGGAGCTATGTATTTTACAAAGTTGGATCTTAGATCCGGTTATCACCAAATTCAAATTAAGGAAGAAGATATTTGTAAGACAACATTTAGGACTCATGAGGGTCATTATGAGTTTTTGGTGATGCCATTTGGCCTTACTAATGCTCCATCTACATTTCAATTTTGATGAATTACATCTTTAAAAAGTTCTTGAGGAAGTTTGTATTAGTGTTTTTTGATGATATGTTGGTTTATAGCAAGACATGGGAAGAACACTTGCAACATGTAGATCAAGTATTACAAGTTCTCAAAGAGCAACAACTCTATGCTAAGCCATCCAAGTGTGCTTTTGGTCTTAATGAGGTGGAGTACTTGGGGCACATAGTTTCACATGGAGTAAAGGTGGATCCTAACAAAATTAAAGCTATCATGGAATGGCCTATTGTGACAACCATTAAGAAATTAAGGGGTTTCTTGGGATTGACTAGATACTATCATATATTTGTGAAGAATTATGGTCGTATAGCAACACCCCTCACAACTTTATTGAAGAAAGATTCTTTTCATTGGAATGAATATGCTAATTCAACATTTGAAATGTTAGAGGCTATGTGCACAACTCCAGTACTTGCCACTCCTGATTTCACAAAGGATTTTATTGTGGAATGTGATGCTTCTGGTAATGGTATAGGTGTAGTTCTCATGTAGGAGGGTCGGTCAATTGCTTTTGAGAGCTATCACTTAAAGGGGAAGAATCAACTCAAACCTATTTATGAGAAGGAAATGCTAGCTATTTTTCATGCACTAAAACAATGAAGGCCTTATCTAATGGGTAGAAACTTCAAGGTTAAGACAGATCATGATAGCCTAAAATATTTTTTGGGACAAAGATTGTCTTTAGAAGAACAAAAATGGGTTACAAAGATGTTAGGATATGATTTTGAGATTGTATATAAGAAAGGGAAGGAAAATGTTGTGGCAAATGGACTATCAAGAAAGGATGAGAAGGATGAAGCTTTATTGTGTGCCTTTCCAATATTACAAGAAGATTGGGTAGAAGAAGCCAAAGAAGAGTGGAAAAATAATGAGGCTACTAGTAAACTCATTCAACAATTATAGAGTGACCCCTAGCAGTTTAGATAAATTTTATTGGAAGGGAAATACTTTGTGGTATAAAGAGCGATTGTATCTTTGCAAGAATCCCTCTCTCAAACAAAAGATTCTCACAGAGCTACATGAGTGTCTAATGGGTGGTCATTCATGATTTTTGAAGACATATCATTGGGTCAAGAAAGACTTCTTTTAAGAAGGGCTAAAAAGGGATGTTCAAAAATTTGTGGCAAAATGTTTGGTTTTTCAACGAAATAAAGGGGAGACAATTAAGACACTTGGTCTCTCGCAACCCTTGGTTATTCCTAGCCAGTGTTGGGAAGAAGTCTCCATGGACTTCATCACAGGGCTTCCAAGATCTAATGGTAGGAATGTCATCATGACAGTTGTGGATCGCCTCACTAAATATGCACATTTTATTGCATTATCACATCCTTTTATAGCAAGTACAGTGGGAAAAGCATTTTTAGAGAATATTCAAAAGCTACATGGTATACCTAAGGTTATTGTTAGTGACCGTGATCCTATCTTTACTAGTAACTTTTGGATAGATTTATTCAAGTGTTTGGGTACTCAATTGGTTCACAGTTCTTCATACCATCCACAATCTGATGGGCAAACAAAGGTGGTTAATAAGTGTTTGGAAGGATATCTACATTGTTTCACTTCAGATAAACAGTCTCAATGGGTAGATGGGCTACCATAGCAAAACGGTGGTATAACACTTCCTTCCATAGTTCATCAAAAATGTCTCCATTTATGGCATTGTATGGATATCATCCTTCTTCCATCACATCATCATTGAAAGTGTCACCAAGAGTTCACACTGTGGAGGACCACATGATTCATCAACAACAAGTACTTTCAGGACCTATCCATGGCACAAAACTGAATGGAGCAGCAGGTAGACCGGCACCTCAGTGAAAGAAGTTTTGAGGTTGGGGATTGGATTTTCTTGAGATTGCAACCTTACAAGCAAATGTCATTGAAGCAACAATCAAAGAATAACAAGTTGTCTTCAAAACTTTATGGCCCATATAAAATCATGCAAAAGATAGGTAGTGTTGCCTACAACCTTGAATTGCCATCAACAACAAAGATACATCCAATTTTTCATGTTTCTTGTTTGAAGAAGGTAATCAAGAATAATATCCCTACTCAGACAATATTACCAAAGCTTGATGAAGAAGGAAGAATCATATTGGAACCAAAATGTATTCTTCAGAAACGCACAAGGAAGCTAAGTACCAGAACACTCACTCTATATCTCATCCAATGGAAGAATTTACCAATTGAAGATACCACATGAGAGGACGAGGAGTTCATTCAAAAGCATCCAAAATTGCCTAGCATTGAGGACAATGCTTATCTGAAGAGGGCCCTTAATATTAGAGTACATCAGGTTATGAATAGTCGGTTTGTGGCTATCTTAACTCCTAGTTAAGTCATATTATCATTATGGTATTGTTATTTAGTTGATTAGGTTGGCCTAGGGCTTATATAGGGTCATCTAAGTTGGTCTAGGTGGAATCCTAGGCATAAATAGGTATATATATAGGAGGTTGTCTTATTTCATCATCATATTGTGAATTGTGTTCTCATTGGAGATAGTTGGAAGTTTGCCCCCTTGAAGTGACTTGTTATTCTCAATTATTATTCAGTATTTGCAGCATATTTTCTATAATATTCTTCTATTGTGCAAGCTATTTCATTACATTGAGGAGCTCTTTGAAAAAAGGAAAAATTCATATTCATAGAAAGAAGATGAATTAAATTGAATGGCTTAAAAATAGGATAAACAAAGTTATATGCTTTAACTCATTATTCAAACTCAATGATTTGTTGGGATAGTGTTAGTCTTCCAAATGTAGGGGCTTTTTCTTAGTTATTTCTCCACAGTAAATTCTTACAAACGAGAGACAGGAGATTAGAAAATTTGAGGATATCTATTTCATTTAAGTGCATTTTATGTGAAGAAGAAATGGATAATACCAACCACCTTCTTTAAGTGTAACTTTAGTAATAGGTGTTGGAAATGAGTGTGTAATAGGCTTGGTTGATAATGTGCTTTCCCAAATTCGTTGTTCCAATTGTGTATGAGCCAATCCACTTTATATATTGATTCCACTTATGCATGTTTATAATTATGGAAGCAATTTTTGAAACCACAATGTCTTATGTACATGAGAATGTTTTCAATTTAAATAAATTCTCCAGTTGGGATAATGTCTCGACTCATGGATCAATAAGTGGTTGGAAGAATAAACAAAATAGATCCTTGACAAGTTGGACTGTACCTCCATCGCCAATTATAATGTTGAATTTTGAAGGTGCTTCCCCTGGTAATTTGGGGCTTTCAAGTGCAGGTCGTGTGTTAGGAGATAGCAAAGGTAAAGTATTAATAGTCATAAAAAAAGCCATCTTTGGGAACTAATAATGAAGCAATAACAAAAAAAACAGTAGTTGTTAAAAGGATTTTTATAGAAAGAGATTTATGTTCCATAAGTGCCATTAAACAGAGGAACAGTTCTACTTGGAAGTTGATGAATATGTTTCAAATTACATGGCACTTAATTGATTATTTTTAAATATTTCCCATTGCTATAGAGAAGCTAAGAGGTTGGCGGATCACTTATCCAATTTGACAAATGATCATTTAGAGGAATATGTTGAGTATACAAAACTTTCAACAGCAAGTAATAAGAAAATCTCAAAGATTGTATATCATGATAACCTTTTCCTAAAGAGAACAAAAGACCCACACCTAAAACACTAATATTTAAAATCTAACACCTGTGTTGTTTACATGTGACTATGTGCAAATATAGAACGTTAGAGCTTTTTTTCTAGATTGGAAGGTCCTACTTGAGATTACATTAGCACTGTTGAGATTTTGCTGCAATTAAAACCCTTATTCTCTCGTGAATAACAAGACCTTTGGACACCCAAAAAAAGTTGCCTAATCCATGTCTAGGAGTTGTGTCAAATAGAGGACTCCAGGTAATCTTGTGTGATAGCAATTTCAGCTTCAAATGATAAGATTTTTCTTGCATCTCAATCAAGTGTACTCATGCTATGAGGAGGTGATAAATGATTGTTTATACATTTCTCGCCCACTTACAATTGATGCACTTATTGTTGGTTGTTATCATGGAGCCCCTCTTAGTTAATAGGCATGTGCTTGTTCGCCCCTACAAATGGGAACCACTAGAATTGGGGCACTATGACTGTCAAGCTTGACCATGTTATCTATTTTGAGTGTGCGCAAGTGGAAAATGCAATTAGAAGTGTAGTAGGTCAAGAAATGTTAAATGGTAAACCCTCAAATTCTTGAATACAACTCTTTGGTTTCCATTTCCCTGTCAATTGCAATGGATGTTCTTCAGGATGATGGCCTGATCTCAATGCTTGCCAATGACTATGTCCAAAGTTATCTTCTGTCCGAGGGGAAGTTAAGCCACGCTCTGTCCAAATATTGCAAATGGGCTCAGTGCCAAGAGGAGGGTTATTCTGTAGAGAATAATTATTTCATTGTCCTGTGATTAAATGTGTTTATAGTGCTATGGAGGGGCTACTAGATGGTTATTCTAACATGTTTCTGGGCATGATTAACCTGCATAGATTGGCTACGGGTGAAGATTTGGTTTCCAAGATTTGAGTTTTGTTTAAAGCACTGCGGTTACTACCAAGACATGACTCCAATATCAAGTCATCTAGGAAGGAAACTACTCTTAAGGGCAAGGAGGTAACTACTGCAAACAAGTTTTCCATGTTTCTCTCCTATCCAAGGCTTGGCTCCTACTAAAGATTCTGTATCAAATGTCGCTACCATTCTACCTTCCATTTCTGTGTTTGCACCTGTAGAGATGATTATAGCTCCAGTGGGGTTTCTTAGCTTTGTTTCACCTTGTTTTATGTATTGAACTCTGATTTTTTGTACTTTTTGTCATGTTATCTCAAGATCAGTTGATATTGTAAATATTCTATATCTTATATAATATACCGGTGGTCCTCCACTCTTTTTATTGATCCCAAAAAAAAACATAAATCAGGCTGTCTCTATCCCTGGTATCAATTGCAAAAACATATATCAAGCTTACATTTCATAAAATTCAGCAAATTTTACTCTATTGGGATTTTGTTAGTGGTAAACTTGACTAAGTTATGTCTTCTCGAAAGGCATCCAAAGGTCCTATTTAGATATCCATGTTCTCACTATAACTTGACCTATCACGTTTAGTTGAGGATGCAAATCACAAGGAACCTTTTGTGCCACTATATTTTGAAACTTCAAACCATATATTATCAGCAAAGATGATTTTCCTGAATTTAAATGCACGTAAGCAACTACAAATTCAAATGCATAAGAAAGTAACAAAATATACCACATAGAGAGAGAGGAGAGAATGCCAGACCCCATTACAGACACAGCTGCAATATAACAGCATACAAGAAGTCCATTCTGAATTGTAATTATTGTACAAATCACTCTTTCCAGAAAACTTTAATTTAGTTCTGACACTATCTACAATTTCAAGGCTTTAAATTTTGTATAGAGCATATAGATACACTTAAAAACAGTTCTCTCGACCCTTCGGAGATTGGAAAAGAATTCCATGGTACTCATGTTGCCATGCATTGAATACAATATGTTATCAATCTCCTGACCCAGAAATTATTTTATACTCCGATATCATCAGGAGCTGCAATTCTTAATTTTAATTGCCAATAAAGAATAACTGAATAAGTGATTCCAGCTCAAAAGATGTACACATTCATGTATCTACATATTTTTGAAAAAGTGAAGTGTCAATCACTAAAAGATGACTTCAGGAAATGGACAAACAGGCAAGATTTGTGAATCTTCCATAAACAAAAGTAATACAACCCCTTCTCACA
>VDFB02207218.1:4557-29069 GCA_007258455.2 Sequoia sempervirens | reverse complement strand
AGGCTGCAGAAGGGCTTCTCTTTCAAACCCCCACTGGTTACGAACCAGTTTCTCATTACCCACAGAAAAGGCATTTAGGCTTTCATTATCTTGGGCCTTAGTATGCTTCGAGTACTTCTTACCAGTACACAGCAGCCCTGTCACTTGCACAATCACCTCCTCGTTCACTTCGAAGGAAATACCACCCATGGTAACCCTTCTATCTTTCCATGAATTTGCAAATTGCGCAGATAAACTAGGGTTGTGACCCACCAAACTTTCCATTAGAGGCGCCAGCCCGCCTTCAACGCAAATGTGCCACACCAACGAATCCTTGCGAAATTCACCACAATTGTCAGGCTTTGTTCTCACCCTATCGCCACCCATGTTGCCTCTCTGCACACGGAAGAACCATAAAACCTGTGAGAGCAAAAGGTTAGAGGAATTGGTTAAGTGATGGGTTGCCCGCACACTTAAGATTTTAAGCCAAACGATGCAGCCTTGGGCAATCAAAGCAATGTACAGAACACACGCTTGAGGAGTTAAATCCCTAAAGGAAATCTTGGCAATCTCATTAATAAAAATCTTCAAACACTTGCAGCTAGGTAAGCAAGACATGATGGGAATGGAAGGTTTGCCTTCCACGTTTTTGCACATGTACCAATGTAAGATGGCCGCGGGGCCAAATTTAGATAAACCTAAGATCCTGGCCTTTAGTAAAGGAGGCAAATTAGCGGAAAAGATAGGATCAATTAAAAGCTTCACCTCGTAATTATTTGTCACATCAAAATTAAAATAAAAAATCTTCAAGGATATACGAGAGCTTTAAGTTACTTGCAAAAGCCAAGTATGAAACTATTAAAAGCTTCACCTCGTAATTATTTGTAACTATGGTTTAAGTTACTTGCAAAAGCCAAGTATGAAACCTGAGTTAAGGACCATTGGAAAACAAATGATAATGGTCCTTTTCTGGAAAGAACTTGAAGCATTTTCATTTGGAAAATGAAGCCTTTAAGGGAAAAATAAACATCCTATCCCAACTCCTAGCCTTTTTCAGAATTCCCAGGTGAAATGGGGAGGATTCTCTTGTTTGGAAAACAACCAAAAAAAAATCTTATTAAGGTAGCTTGTTTGATAATTTGGCATATTTGGAATAAAGGAACATACATATTTGTCAGAACACTTCACTTGCTTGAAGCACCTTTCTAGCTAAATTGGAAATTGCCATTTCCAAATTGGTATTGCCATTTCCGAATTGGTAATGAGCCAAGCCTCGGCAGAATCACTAAAGAAATGCCTCTTCACTGCTAGAGATAGAGATATTTTGAAGAAATGGAAGAATTTGTGTTTGCCTCCTATTAATGGGACTGTCGGGTTCAACCATCCCCCTCAAAAGAGGTATCTTGTAAATGAGTTCCTCCATCTTGTCAAATGGGTTCGCTTCCTCCACAAGAAAACATGTTCAAGTTGAGTTTTGATAGCACTTCCAAGGGCAGCCCAGGGGCCTCTAGAGCCAGTTGCGTAATAAGGGACTCCAATGGAAACATGATAAGGACTGCATCCAAGAAACTCATGCCTAGGACCAATAACAAAGTGGAAAACAATAACAATATTTGGGACACTTTCGTAACCTTATTCTTTATATTAGGATGCAAATGGATAAAATCATATACCCTCTCCCCTACACCCTCTGACACCATTACTACTACTGGCATTGCTGCACTCCTAGTAAAATCATATCACATAATATATACATAATTTTGTACAAAGCTGAAGATAATGCTTGTACTAGACATTACAAAAGAGGTGCACAAGGTTGCCCAAAAAGAATACTAGCTCCATAACAAGACATCAATTTTCTGTTTTGCTCCTACCTTCAATTCATACCACACATCTTTATAAAGCTTAATCTGTTCATAATCAACTGAATAGAGGTTGCATCATTCAATTTTATGTGCGTGCAGCAGGCATGGCAATAGAGGTGGACAATTAAAGATTACATTTATTTCAGTTTTATCATAATACCATTCCCGTGCCCTCCAATGTTTTTTTAATTATTACTTTATATATTTGTTCATTTCTTTGAGCAGATTGCCCAGGGCAGTGTCTAGGAGACCTGGTATGCCTGTGACAAACCTGAGCCATTCAGGACATGTCCATGTTAGATATCCAGGGAACACATCCTTGAACCTGTTCAGGCTAGCTACAGGGGCCAGGGGTGGGGAGTGCACCTGATAAGGTATGTCTTAAGCTAACCCCTGAAAGCAACATCAACCAGCTTGTCATAAAAAGAAGGGGCTCCTAGTTGGTGATTGGAACAATAAGAAAAGGAACCTGTCTAGATAGGTGTCTAACAAAAAAAGTCAATTTGACAACCTAATTGAAGATAAGGGTGATGTCATCTATTGAAATGTGAATGTAGCATTACCAAAGGGTATCTCACCATAAGTGTATATCATCTAAAACTAGTGCTTCTGTTGGTAACTTGGTACACTTGAGCAAAAAAAAATATCAGCCATAGTTTTCTACCTTAATTAATTACCTATTTGATCTGTACAATGAAGGAATCACCCTTTGCAGGTATGGAAGATATCAAGCTTGAGCCTGCTTCACGGATAAAGAATCAAAGAATTTGTATTGAGGAAAATGACCCACGGAGGGGCTGCATTTCTTTCAGGCCCTTTGTCATGCCCCGCTAGGTATTACAGACCACAGCATTTATTGATCGCAGGCCTTAAATTATAACATGGGCAATGTAAATATGGTGGTGCCCAGCGATTCATAGAAAATGATAATAAAATCATTTAAATGAAATTAAATTAAGAGTATCATGGGCTGTGATTCCTAAAGACATTTAATTAAATATTAATAGGGGTTCAAGTCAGCGATCAAGGGTGAATAGTTGTGACTCTTGCAAGGCAATGATTGTATGAAGAGGTGTGACTCTCTCAAAAAGAGGGTATAAAGGGAGATTATTTCTTGAGGAATCAAGGGGATCAAGCAGAAAAAGGAAAGGAGAAGTGGAAATCAGAATAAGAAGTATATTAGCAGAAATTTATTTAAAAGATAAATCTGAGACTCTGAGTAATAGGTAGAATTATAGAAATATATATATATGTGTGTGTGTGTGTTCCTACCATTGTGACATTTGCAGAAAATTAACAATCTTTGTGAATAATCTACATGCTTCTCTTTATTATATGTGATAAGGGATTCATATAATAATCTATTTTGAATTTAAAGAAATGGATTGCAAATAGGGAAGCTGATCAACCTTCCGGGTTCACAAGAGGTGAAGGAAGACCAGCCTTCCATGCTCGTGGGCCAGGGGGTGGAAGGAAGACCAGCCTTCCATGCCCTTGGGCTTGATCAAGGAGGACGACCAGCCTCCAAGGTGAACTGAGGGAAGGAAGGGCAACCCACCTTCCATGCTCTCGCAGTACAAGGGCGACCAACCTTGAGACTGCGGTTTGCAAGCATTTCAACGAATTCCTAATAAGATTATTATGGGAATCCACATTGGAAAAATTAGATCTTTGATGTGACTAATGCACATAGATATCATGATGTTTACTAATGATTAGTAATATATATATTATCATGGCTTATGATTTAATGTCAATTTCTAGTTGACTAATATTGTGTGCAGGACCTAAACCAAGATTTATCATAAAAAGGACAATTTAATTGGTAATGTCATTATTCTTAAATATATTGCATCTCTTATTTTAATTGGAATTGTGGTTTTAGGGCAAAATATAGAGATATCCCAGCAAGGGACATTACACCCTTCGTTATTAGATTGTTCCTAGCCCATTATCAACTCTCCTGCATCCTAATTCAAATTTCAAGTGTTCCAGTGGTCGACTGAGAGAATAAAAAATTTGAGAAGGATGGAGACAAATTGTTTGGCCACGGCTAGAGCATTCTGGTGCTTTATCACAGATGCTTCAAGCACTTATTAAGCAATTCATGAATCATCAATTGACATGCATGCTACTGCACATCCACAAGGACCTGAACACTGATCCCAAGGGATCATGGTTGGGTGCTAATCTGGATATATATGTTATGGAGAGCCATCTTGGTAAGCAATGTTAGCAACTGATTTCTGTTTTCCCCAATCTCATCATCTATGAAGCATGTTTTCAAACTCAGTTAAACTTAACCCTGTTATACTTTTGATAACCTCTATATTTTTCTCTGGAATCACCACTTTGAATGAGTCCAAAAGAAATACTGTTATTATGTCTTGTTTTTACTCTTACATTCCCCATATTGTGAATTTAGAAGATGGATGGCTCTAACACTCTCTATTGTAATACAGATGTTATATGGCTAGAGGCTGTTTTGTATTTGCCAATATTAAACAGTCCGCTGAGATGACAATGCAGCTCCCTGTTTGGGATCCTATTGATGTACAAATGCCATGCTTTTGCTTGCAACATGATATAATACTCTTTACCTAGGTAAGAAGAAAACAAATTGCAGATTGAACCAGTTGTTTAACCTTAATCAAGTAGAATACATTACTTACTTTGCAGCACCAGTGTTACTATCATCAACTACACGCAAAGGTCGCTTTCTCTGAGGTCTACTTTCTATCTGCCAAGATATAAAAGGAACTCTTTTAAGTCAAACTGCCAATCAGATAAAACATGCAATCATCTAAATGGGAAAGAAAGGCAGCAACCCAAGCTCTTCCCTAGGAGAATCTACACCAGTTCTCATTTACCAGGTATATCACTTATTGGTTTCTGTTAAATTGTACAAAATATTCAGTGAGACTACAGGAAAATTGAATCATTTAACAGTTAACCATGCTACATAGGCATATTTAATATATCTGAAAATAAAAAACCTTTGTGAGATTGATATTTCTCAGAGCAAATACTGCAAGTGCCTTAAAAAGTACTCCAGGTCCTTCCTCGAGAGTGAACATGATGCTTGTCTAGCAAAGCAAAAAAAAACACATTTCAATGCTATGAAAGAAAATTCAATATGTCAAAGAACAAAGGCAGTAAACAAATTGAAACTGCATTTATTATCATAACGAATATAAATAATCCACTAAGACCATAGCAGAAATTGCACAAGTAAAGAAAAATCACCTTGAATGGCCTGTCAATTCTTGGAATTATTGGTTCTCTGGCCAACATCAAAAAGCGGGTAACATTGTCTAAATCATCCTGCAAGGACAATTATATATCAAAAACAAATGTCTCTAGGCTTTAACCACCAGATGCCATCCAGTCATATTATGTATCATGTAATATTACTGTTCATTGATAATGACTTGAGGACTTATGCCTGAATCCCATCTGCAAGAATGTGAAGGCCATAAATCTCAGCAGCTCGGGCACTTGCAACAGCCCCTGTGTCTCGGAGATTATGAGCAGCTATGAACTGTGGATTCATGTAAACTAAAACAAAATTAGAACATAAACCAATTGAAAGATTCTTTAAGCAAATCATGCAGGGGTATTTTGTTTAATTCTTTATTTAGATTTCCAAAACTGGTGAACATATCACACTGTAGTTTTCAAGACCAAAAACAAAAAATTTAAAATCTTGCAAAATTTAGTTTCCATTTTCCAATAGCACACAACACCTATTTCTCTCTCCGCAAAGTTCACCAAAGAGTGATGATGGAGAATGATACTACCTGGGCTGCACCTGCTGTATCATCTACTGCTTCACGTATAACACCCAAAGCACTCAGTGTATGCTCACATTGAGAGAGTGCCTGTCAAGAAATTTAGCTGTCAAACTCAAACAGACACTGAAATAAAAAACTAGAAGAAAACAAAATGTTTGGAAACCACAAAAGCTTCACCTGTGGATGGCTTAGAACACGCTTGAGCTCTTCCTTCTTCACACCAGGAAGTGCTAAAAGGCAATGATGAACTGCTAACTGCACTTCACCGACGATATGCAAGCGGTGGCGAAGAAGCAGATCATAATTACGGTGAATGCTACCACCAAGAGAATTTTCAATGGGCAACACTGCTCTATCTACAAGCCACAGTTCAACAGCCTGCCAAAACAGAGAAATTTTTTTTATCTTATGCAATCACAATTTAGCATCTTTGTTGGTAGAGAGATGTCAGGCAGTAAGAACCCAGTCCTTTGACCTGGTCCAAAAGAGTTCAATTTAATAAAAAGCAAAGCATTAAGGTACGAATGCAGGAACAATAAACTATAAAGCAATTTGTCAGGGGGAGGGTTCTGAACCCTGTGCAGCTAATAAGGGAATTAAAACTTGTTATCAGTACCACCCAAACCAAAATGTCTAATAAATATAACCACTCCATTAAATGTAAAATGTCAAAATGTTGCATGCACGGGTCAGTTTAGTTTTGTCAAACCACTGATCATAGAAGGAAACCTGATTCATGTGCTTGAGGAATCCTTTGTGCAAATAGCTTTATGAGACATTGTGCATTCATTGGATAGTTTGTCAATTAAGCATTACTATGCAAAGTGCAAACCATATACACACCTGAAATGCAGCTTCAAACTGTTCACAAGGTACTGCCTCACAGTGTGGATAAGCTTTCACTGCAGCTGCCTCACTGTATGCTCCAGGAACTCCCTAAACTCCAAACAAAACCCAAGTCTCAATACCTTGAAAAATTGATTATGAATAAGAATCATCAGCATAATCCACAGCGATTTCCCAAACCACTGGGCCATAGCTCTTAAACAACTTTGTCTTGCATTAACATATAAAACTGCAAAGTTTATCCTGAAACGCAATTGCAACCTAAAATTCTTGTCAGGTTATTGGTCCAACAGTTGGAAATCATATGATGTGAAAAAATTATCTATATTTGAAAACCAAACCTATCTTTCTTTGAGTATTACATATTAAAAATCAATTAGTCAAAAGCAACGAGGAGTATTTCAACCAAATATTTCCACAGATAGTTTTTGTGAGGCATTCAGCAAGATTGTCCCTAGACTTGTGGACATAATTTCAGCCAAGAGGAACGACTATGTACCCCTCAAACATCCATTGAAATTCCAACCAATATCATCCTCGTGTATGCAATGCATCCTAATGAATTGGATTCATATTGACAATTACAATTTTCGTTGATTCCCAAATCGGTTACGGCGCACGGTACATCATAATATCAGATAAACTATGACATACATTACCCCATATTGAATCCTTCTGTGTGTACGCCTCCGTGCATATGAAATACATTAAATTCAAAAAAGATAATTTACACCCACTAAGCAATGATCGTATCTTACCTGATAGGCCACGCGGACTTGAGATCCATGGCTGGGCAGCGTAGCGAGATCTGTTACAGACAGAGGCCCTGAACAAACCCACAATCTCTGAGAATTTGACAGAAACTTCGAAAACTATATAAAGGAGATTTTTCAGGCCAAAACCGAAATGGGTACAAAATTAAATCATTGAAAACGCTAAAAAAAATTACTGGGTAGAGAGACCAAATCTCTAGGAACCGTCGTCGCCTCCAAATCAACACTCCCATTGTCGTTAACGTCAGCAGACTGTAAGTCGACGGAAGGTGAGGGGTTCTCGTCGTGGATTTGGGTAGTCGCCTGGACTGAGAAAACTGAACTGCAACTTTGTGATGACCTCTGGGGCAGTTTTCTCCATGACTTCACTGTCTGCCTTGAAATTTCTGTCAATTGACGCAATTTAGGCTTCAGAGAGGAATTGGGGAGTCCCAAAGCGGGAGAAGATGGACACAGTTTAGAAGCCATTTTCGGTCCTGAATACCAGCCCTTCGACGCTCCGGCGCCAAATTTTGACGCCCTATTGTTCACCGGATAATTTCATGTCAAATGACGTGGTGTTCCTAAATTGCAGTCTGTCGACATTGTTTACCAGTCTTCCGTTTCCTTTTATTTGAATTCTGACTTGTTTTAGGTGTTTCATTCATTTCCGTCGTTATCATTAAAAAAATAAAAATAAATTAAATTAAATGTTCAAAATTTAATTGTAAAGTTATTAATAAAAAATAAATTTGCAATTTAAATTTTTTTGGGGGAGAGGAGATCGAATTTAGTAATACTTAGTAAAAATGGATTCTCATGGGTTTATTTAGAATCCATTGATACATTTTATCTTTTGGAAATGATATGTGTGATTCTTTTTATATATTATTTTTTATTTTTTTTTGGACTTAAAAAAAATATTTTAAAAATAAAATGAAATTAAAATTATATATTGTAATTAAAGAAAGGTGAATTTACAAAATATTACAATATGAATAAAAATTTGTATTTATAAAATATTGTTATATGGTTAAAAAAATAAAGATGAAAAATAAAAGGTGAAAAAATCAAACTTTAGAATGTCTCCTTATTATATGTTTAAAAGGTTTCATATAAATGTGAAGTGGAAAAAAATGAAAAAAAAAAAATCCAAACTTCACCTACCCATAGGTGGGGACAAAGAAAATTAAGGTTGACTTTCAATTAATGTGTCCCTGGCCACTTTTATACATCTTATATATTTATATCATAATTGAACAAAGTACTATGTATCATTTCTTCCCTATTACAGGCATCAAACATTGAACAAAGTAAATATAATAAAATAAGTAATTAAAAAAGTTTTAAAGAATTGAAGTTTGTAAAAAGATTAAGTAAGAGTAAGTATATGTTGTATAGTTTCATGTGGGAGCTCTCGAGGTCCATTCTCTCGGGCTAGCCACCTCTACATGTTGGGCCCACTTGATGTCCCCATCGGGTCAGGCACTGGAAGTGGTGCCGACAGTTTACTTTGCGCTCATTCCTTGACTTACTAAGGG
The DNA here is from genome assembly GCA_007258455.2 of Sequoia sempervirens. Taxonomy (NCBI): domain Eukaryota; kingdom Viridiplantae; phylum Streptophyta; class Pinopsida; order Cupressales; family Cupressaceae; genus Sequoia; species Sequoia sempervirens. The sequence goes on along the minus strand of VDFB02207218.1, from coordinate 20,292 downwards.
ATGTGCGCGGGGGTTTGCCGTGAAGTACATTTCTTTGGAAAAAAGAAGAAGTATAGAGGTGTTATTCAATTAATTTCAATTAAAAAAATATTATTTAATTTTTACAGCAGTACAAGTTTACTTTTACGGCAAGGTATTATGGTGGTTTAGTCATCATTGATAACATGTTTGTGCTTGTAACTTCTATAGTAAGGAAACACGTTTAGTCAACTTATTTATGTAAGTAACTTCATCAACATCTATTTTTGAGATTGCATAATTCTTATAGTCATGTTGTCATTATATGTATTGGTAATAGATTATTTGTAAAATATGATGGAGATTGTATATGTGTAATAGTGAAATTTGTATACATTCCAATTTATCTATTTAGTTTTACTTTATTTTGAGGAAATTTTTTGATTGTGAAGTTGGGTCCATTCTACTAGATTTTAATCCATCCGCATACACGCATATCATTATACACTTAACCATGTATTATCATCATATACCTATATGCATTTGTCTTGTCCACTTCTTCATTTATCTATAAGTCACCTCAATCTAATCTTGTGTTTGTACTGGGACACTTCCACAATCATGAATATAACCCCACAGTTGTAGACTTGTTCCCTTCCTTTTTAAAATTCAAAATACAAATTTAGCCTATTGGCCCCATTCATTATCCTACCCTCAGTTGATTAAACACATGTTCAATACAATTTGGTATTGTATACTAGTATTTAAAGACCCTCAATATATTCATTCTAATCATCAAGTAAACACATGTTCTCACTCATCATATGTATAATAAACCTAGGATAATAAATTATATATGCAATAACATTGTGCACTTTAACACCCCCCATAAGCACAACTTAGGTAGGTAGTGATACACCCCTCCTTAAGCGATACATAGGGAGAAACCTAAACACTAAAAAATACAAAGATTCATGGATGGGTCTTCAACAAAAAGGGTTGAAGAAGTACCCATGTACAATAAAATCTCTCACAAATAGAGAAAAGGAGAAAACCGAATTAACAAAACTTCTCTCCAAAAAAGAGAATGAGAAGGACAAATAAACCTCCTCAAAAGATGTCCTTGAAAGATAGGAACATAAAGAAATATTGAAGCATATAGAAGCTATAAACTCTACCAAAGAAGAATTGGTTTATGTTGGAATCAAATAGCTCTTTGATGAATGTAGATTAGGATAAGAAAGACACAAAATATTTCACAAGTATCCTCAATTACACTACTCAACCATATATGCATAGATGGCACAAGGTAAAACAATCTATGAACGTAAAAATGCATATGGTACTATGGTTAAGGAGACACAAAAATATTACAGAAGTGACCCCATTAAAACTATTATATGTGCATGTGGTGCTCTAAATAAGTACCAATTTTACAAATACTAATCAACTAAATAAGGTAGAAGTTTGCCTTCATAACTCCATTGAAACTAAGGAAGCATTAACATAACCATGTAATGATACCCCTATAATGTTGACAAGGGGGAGGTATTAGTAGATCAACTAAAATGTGGCTCAAGGTTGTTCAAAGAGATGCAACACTACATCTAATATGATGCACGAGCAACTAAGAAAAGTGTGCAAGAATAAGGCGCACATGCATGAGGTTAGAATGTTGAATTCTCTATTATCGTGGATGAAGACTCATTGTCCACAAAGTTGTGATGACAAATAACAAGGCATGTACACAACCACCATGACACTTTATAGGTGGTGCAAGTATAAAAAGGTAGAATATGATGTACAAGAATCCCTCAAACAATAAAATAAAATGATGGCACTTTTTCAATGCATTTACAAAACTAAAAATATATGATAAATTCTTAGAATTTCCAATAAAAGATCACATGCTAAAAATATATTTTGACTACAAAATGAGAGGAAAGCAGTGTAACCACTATGAAGTATGTAAAAAGATATGCACTTTAAATAAAAATGGACCCAAAAAGAAGTTTGTATGTAGTATATATGGCTCATCAAAATTACAAAAATGATAATTGCATAACAAGATATCTAATAAAATCAATTTCTATAAATTAAAAAATTCCAAACTAAAAAATATCTACACCATTATAGAGAGAATGAAAATTTGCTCCATTTAAGAGAAAATTTCTTGAAAAAACACCTTCATATCAGCAAGTTAGAGGCCTCTAAAGTTACCCTCCTAAAATGAAAAATGAATTGAAGAGGGGATTGTCCCCCTAGTGATTACTAGGTGGCCCATGAGCCACATCATTAATCGAGAAGCATAAAATCGAAAGCTTGTTGAGGGAGAAAGATAAAGTATGGGGGACTAATAAAAGTGGTGTGAATAAAGAAAAGTCCCACAACCTTAGAAAGGAAGACAAGGTGAAGTGGAGCTTGGGAAGAAAGCTTCCACAATACCATATGTATTGGTAAATATAAATGCAAACCCCTAACAAGGTAGGAAACTTGACATAAACACCCTTGACACATAATTTTTTGTGTTTTGAGACTTTTGGGGACACAATAGGTATGTGAGTGAGGTTAAGTAAAACAATAAGCGTGAATTTAACTAAGGAAGGGCATTGAAGGAATTATTTGATCAATTATCAATGATGGTAAAAGAACAACATGATGTTTTTGCTATCCAACATATATCCTCACAAACCCTAAATACTTACTCCAACACATAAGGCCATGGAATGTTAGTATAAGTGTTTGGGTAGGAACCCTGATCAAATGATGGTATGAATGGGATGATTCTTATGATTGGGTAAGCTCACCTTCATCTTTGGCCTAAGTGAAACTGAGGAGGGTATTTCCCAAAGGTTTATTTAATAAGACATCTATCAAATGAATAATGGACATGATTAAACCAATAGTAGCTATACCTAATGAATAATTGGCCCGAAGATTTGTCACTAGGCCAAAGACTAGCTAGCTACATGTAAAACCTCTTATTAATACTACATATGCACCTTAAGGTGAGAGCATCATGATATCCCCACAAGTGAATCTACTTAGCCTTTCATACACAATTGTAAGGTTTACATGATTCTTTAACAACATTAATAGTACATGTTCACTTAAAATAATCCTTGAGTTATACGATTGAATTACGAAAGCATGTAGGACTCTACTCTAATCCTAAACTAATAAAGGAAGAGAGATTGAATTTGAAATATATTTGGTCTTTCACTAACTAGAATGGTGCCTAATCCATTAGGAAATAGAGTCACAATATTCAAGGAAGAAGATGATACGTGCCTATAGAGAATAAATGAAACTAGATGTGTGAATGCACATGGATTAGAGATAACACTTCATGCAAATGGACATACTTAATAATCTCTCAGTGTTGCAAGAACCCAAACAAAGGAAAACCCATCACAAAGGATTTGTGATGACTTAGAATTTGTCGCACATTCATTTAACCTCTATTATCATACAAAAAAGAGTCAAGTGAGGATCCACAACTAGGTTTGAGTATCCCCTTAAATAATTACAAAATACCATGGAGACATATTGTTTACTTGCATTATGTTCATTAAATACTCTTTGTATGATTTACAATGTATATCTCATCCCCTTACAAACCAAACTTGCATCACTTGATACCCTAGAACATGATTGAGAAACTTATAGTCAAAAAATTGGCTTAACTACCAACCATTATTACATCTTTATTTATGTATTTATGAAATTCTATTGTCCTATGTTCTTGGCAACCTTGGAAAATTTTTGGGGGTCGTAGAGTTTCCTTACCAATCAAAGCATTAAATGTGCTAAGATATCCACTTGCAAAAGAAATATCTCAAGTACTTGATGTAGGATATCCTAGAGAAACAAGAATAATATTCCCATTTCAAAAGAGTATCTTGGTGCCTTGTTTGTAGAAATACAATTACTACATTTTTATTTATGTTGTTTATGTGGTCCATTGCTTATTTTAACATAAAAATGGCCTTGTAATTGGATGCATGTATTAATGGATTTCAAAATAATTTTATCAAGATCAGGGTAGTTGCATATCTCCAACATGGTCATATTTGAACATCCTTAGGTCATGTGTGGAGGAAGGTGAATTTTCACCTTTGAATATCGAGGATCTAACAAATTTCATGCTTGGACAATCCATTATGGTAAAAAATATGTTGGAGGCCCAAAGTTGGGGGTTTGGTGAATTTAATGCTATGATGATGTGAGATCCCCAAAGGGGATTAGGTATCAAGATTTGAGAAGTAGGGGTGGTAGGTAAAAGGGTAAGGAGAAAACTATAGGCCTAAGGAACATGATAAAAATGTTTGAGGTACAAGAAATTGTTATTTGATGGGGAAGGTGAATATTTTTGCTCAAGAGGGTTGAAATCTATGAATAATGGTATTTATGGATTCAACACACAAGAATACATTTTAAACTAAGGTAGATGGGTACTAAAAACTCTAAAGACTCACAAATGAGTGCATGAGAGGAGAGGCACAAATCAGGACCCCACGTATGGATTTATTGGGATGGATGCAAGAAATAAAAGTCTTGGAGATTTGCAAAGGACTGTGCATGATAGGGGAAAGATGTGGGAGAATGAAATACCAAATTATACTTAGGAGTAGGAAATAGGGATCAAGGTAATCCAATACCCAATACTAGAATACTAAAAGAAAATAGATGATGAAAACCCATCAAAGTTTAGGGGTTGTGGATCCATAATGTGGTATACCTAAAGCATTAAGGTAGGGAAACATCTAGGGGCCCATGATATATAATCGATTATAGTTCAAATATTTGGGATGATGGAGTCTAGATGTCAAAGTGTAGAGAAGGAATCAAATACCCAAAGGTCTAATGTGGGATGAGTGAAGGAGTGTTGAGGATTAGGGTCAAGAATTTTTTTTATGTAGTACAAGTTTAGAAGAATTCTCAAAGGCCTAATACCAAAAAATGAAGAAGGAAACACAAGGTAGAGAAAATGGATGCTCTAGCTAGGGAGTGGGGAAATGGGAAACCAAATTCTAGGAAAATAAGGAAGCAAAAACCCAAAATCTCATTGAGGAAGGAAGATGAAGCACAAAGTATCAGTAAAAGGGATGTTAGTAAGGAAAATTATTGCAACTATGATAGATAAGACAAGGTGAAGTGAGGATTAAAAAGAGGGATTCCATGATATCGGGTACATAGGTAAAGAAAAGCCTAGCACTCAACAAGGAAGGAAACTTGACATAAACACCCTTAACACTTTGAATTCTTTATATTTCAACACTTTTAGGAATATGAAAATGATACTATGGAGGTGAGTACTACACCATGCATGAATTTGACCAAGTGGTTCAATTGAAGTAAGTATATGATTGATTATTAATGATGGGCAAAGCAAGGCCAAGACAAAAAAGGGGGCATCCAAAAAAAAATGTATTTTGGGGCATACAAGAAATACTATTGACACATTCAATAGTCTCTAAAGTAGTTCAAGTGATTTTTCTAAGGACTTGTTTTCACATGGGTATATATTAGCTAATTCCTGTGTATGTTTGGTCTTCTAAATCATATATGCTCATGGTCATGGGTTATGCTTGTTATTTGATTCATGATTTCTTGTAAGTATGTTAAATCTTGTAGAGAAAATAGATACACTAGCTAGGGAGTGGGGAAATGGGAAACCAAATTCTAAGGAAATAAGGAAGCAAAAACCCAAAAAATCATTGAGGAAGAAAGATGAAGCATAAAGTATCGGTAAAAGGGACATTAGTAAGGAAAATTATTACAACTATGATAGAGAATACAAGGTGAGGTGAGGATTGAAAAGAGGGATCCCATGATATCGGGTACGTAGGTAAAGAAAAGCCTAGACCCTCAATAAGGTAGGAAACTTAACATAAACACCCTTAACACTTTGAATTATTTATATTTTGATACTTTTAGGAACATGACAATGATGTGAGGGAGGTCAGTACCATACCATGCATGAATTTGATCAAGTGGGTCAATTGAAGTAATTATATGATTGATTATTAATGATGGACAAAGAAAGGCCAAGACAATAAAGGGGGCATCTAAAAAAAATGTATTTTGGGGCATACAAGAAATATTATTGATACATTCAATGGTCTCTAAATTAGTTCAAGTGATTTTTCTAAGGACTTATCTTCACATGGGTATATATTGGCTAATTCATGTGTATGTTTGGTCTTCTAAATCACATATGCTCATGCTCATGGATTATGCTTGTTATTTGATTCTTGATTACTTATAAGTATGCTAAATCTATTAGTATGATTACATATGTTATTATTTAAGGGTCAAGATTTGAAACTACTTTGAATCATGTAATTACGTAAATCTTTGATTGATATTTAATTTGAATACTAAGTTGTAGTCATCCATTCTTTGACAATGTTAATATAAACAAGTTATGTCATTGTTAGAAGGTAGTTATAGGGCCTCCCAATTTATTTTTGCAATAACTAGGTGGAAATGGTAGTGTTATAGTATTTTCATTGTTGTGTGTATTAAAACTAGCCTTGGACTTTAAAGCTATACTTTACCATGTATTTTCTTAAGTTCATACATGACATGGAAGGATGTTAGTGAGTGTTATAAATGAATAGATTCTCCATAGATTTGAGGATGGGTTGTATCTTATTATCTTCATTGAATTTTATATTTTTATTTGAGGCTTACATGTGACATAATATTTAGTGGGATTAAATGTTAGCAGTATTGTTATAATACTCTTATAAACATGCATGTTGGGAGATTTTTTTTTTCTTGGTCACAGGTTTGAACTGTAGTGGGTAGTCTTTAATGTAACCTTGGTTTGATGCTTACCTATAAGTGGAAATCAATTTGGTCATACATGAACATCAAAATTAATCTTTATTTATATATGACATTGCAAATCCTCAAGCAATTAAAATCATGTGGTGTTGTGATCTTGAATAATCCTAAAATGATGCATAATAATAAATTTGGTTAACCCTTCATATGTATATATCAAAATGATTTTAAGTTTGTCTATTTTGTTTTTGATAAGATAAGAAACATTTATAGGGTGTTGTACCCTTCACATAGAAAGCCCATAGGGCCAAAAATAAGCTAGTTCAAACCAAAACATGAACTAGGAGAGACATAGAAACAACTGACAGACAATTGTGGAACACCAAACAAGGACTAGACAACCCTAGAACCTGAGGGGACTAATCTGACTCCCATCACCCTAGGTCGCAAAGAAGCAACGAATTTGGGGAGTCCCTTCTTCTTCCTCAACACAACAGACTAGGAAGACTTAGAATCTAAGTCCACCAAGTGAGGCGAGAGGAGCGAATCCTCAATAGCCACCCCGGGAAGAGAGGGAGTTGGCCGCAAAGAGGAGTTAGGAGAAAACAAAGGATCTACAGAGTCAATCAACGAGGGATGGCCAGGTTATTTTTGGACAACAATAATAGATTGAGGCAACATAGGTACCATGGAAGGGATAGCCAGAAGAGGAGCCTAGATAGAATAAGTCACCAAGGGAGGAACAACCAAAGGAGGGTTTCCCTCCACAAATGAATCATCTGAAGAGGGAGAACCCACCGTGAGATGGTCTGAGAGAGCATTCCTCTACAAAGTAGTAATGCCCTTACAATGAGCAAGAGGGAAACTATAGGCCAACTAACCAAGGGAGAAACACCTCCTACATCGAAAGGGAAGGCCCTCATAGTCCAGCAGCTGCGACCAAGGTCTATCCTCCACCATCAAGACTACATCACCATGAAGAGGTTTGGAGATGTCCAAATCAACGAAAATATGAGCCACTGTAGTATGCCCTAGATCCTAAGATGTAGTGTCAACCTTCAGAAAGCATCCAATGGAGTTGCCAATAGCTTCAAAACACGAATCTTCCCAAGATTGGAGGCATAGATTCTCCAGTCGAACCCAAACTGGTCTAATACTCAATGACTCAGTAAGCAGGTTGAAAGAGTGAGACCATGACTTGATGGACAATGAATGAATACCCCACATCCACCCCCTTGTCTAGCACACAGTCCCTCTTCGTAGGAGTAGAAAAGGTAGCAAAGAAAAACCCCCTAGCACTGGGATAGAGCTCAATCTATCTTGAGACAACAGTCTTCCAAGAGGCAGAAACCCAATCATGGAGATTAGGAAGGGAGGGACACAAGCCATTAAACCTGCATACCACATCCTATTTCAAATAGAAGTCCTCATTTTTAGCAACTTTAGGTCCATATACCACAACAAGGGAAGCATGGGCATAGGACAGAGGTCTAACCCTAGCCAGTGCAAGCATAGATCAAGCACCTCCCTTTGAAACATCCTCAGAAAAAAGGACTTTCAATGGCCTCCTAAAGCCAACAGTAGGGACACCAACAAGAATACCATCAGAAGTAGGAGCAACAGGTGGAACCACCAAGATATGAGCAGAGGGGGGGACATCACCCAAGCCAAATAGTGCGACATCAGAAGCTTCTTCCACCCGCAAAGAACCACACCCAACCTCCCCCAACATAGGAGGCGAAACAACCAAAGGAACCCCACCCACATGTGTAGCAATGCCAGGAAAACCCACCACTGTGTGCACAACAACCCCAGGCAAAAGAGGAGAGGAAGAGCCCCCGCCCAAGCCGCAGATCATCCTATTCTCAGAAGACCCAAGCGTGCAAAATGCCCGGACCTCAGAAGACTGTTACTTAGCATTCCGAACAAGCATCTTCCCACTCGACATTCTTGTTCTAATCCTTTTGTATATTTTGTTAACACTAATATGGTGTTAGTATTATAAATGAAAATATTGGAGGGGTGGAAATCTTATGAATAGGGCATATGTGGGCTAGTGAAATTATTATATCTACAATGTGTAAGATTACAAAACTTAAACTTGAGCACTTCTTTGTTATATAAAACATTGTCTTTTATGGTGGGGTTGTTGGTCCTATATGGTAATACAATGGTACTTTTATACTTTTAGAACCATTCATAAAAACTCATGTGAGTTCTATCTTGAATGTAGATTGCAAAAGTCTTCATAATCATTCTAGATTTTAAATCACCATGCATAAATATAAATTTGTATGAACTTGACCAAATTAGTCTACAAGTGTAAGTTATTTGTTCCATGTATGACCTTGAATTTCACATGTTTGAATATCATTTTTTTATTTGATTTCATTACTTCTCCATAGTAGTCCAACAAACCAATAAATAAAATAATTGGAATCATGGGAGACTCATTCAATTCATCTAATTTCTTCAATTGACAACACACATAAATAATATTATTGGTCTATTTTATCATGTATCTTGTTTGGTCTCTCAAATAACTAGGAAGAATGACGTAACTTATGGGGATATCTATCAATACTTATATGTTATTTTATAGAATGTATGGTAAATGATGATATCTATATGTATATTGTTGGTATGTGGCGACTAATCATGCTATACTGTACAACCCATGGTATACTGTACACCTCGGCATGTATCCTTGCCGGGATCTGGGGCCGAGCTGGGCCTCGGGTGAGGGTTTGGGGGCGACAGCCCCTGAGAAAAAATTTCTTCCTACTTTTTTGCGTCATCACCGAAAAAGGAAAAATCAATGAAAAAAGGAAAAAAACCGACTTTGTAGAACCCAAATCTAGAAGCTTTTAAGTTTGTTAAAAAGGGGTTCAGATGGGGGTTATAATATGATGAAAAACACAATTATTTGCAAGATTGTAATAGGTTTTTTGCACTGGATAATAAAATCATTGGATGGTTGCGGTTTGGTGGATGTAGCCCAGATTGGGTGAACCACGTTAAATTCTACGTGTTATAATTTATTCTATGTGTTTTAGTTTCTATGTTTATTAATTAAATCTGCATTTAATTGTTAGATATCTACCTTTCTAACCCTAACAAGTGGTATCAGAGTGGGTTGTGTTTCGATTATTGTCTATAGGAAGGTCTCACAGTTGAGTGGGAGTAATGGTAGATGAGGGTAAGAAGGTTGAGAAGTTTAATGGGAAGAACTATCAGCTACGGAAGATGCAGATGGAGGACTACCTCTATCAGAAGGATTTATGGCGGCCATTGGAAGGGAAAACCAAGAAATCCACAACAATGTCTAATGAGGACTGGAAGATTTTGGATAGAAAGGCTCTTAGCAGTATTCGTTTATGCCTGGCACAATTAGTGGCCTTTAATATTACAATAGCAAAGACAACTCAAGAGTTGATGGAAACCCTGGCGAAGTTATATGAAAAGCCTTTCGCTTCGAATAAGGTATTTCTTATGAAGTGTTTATTTAATATGAAAATGGTAGAAGGTGGGTCAGTTACTGATCATTTAAATGAGTTTGATACAGTCACCAGTCAATTAACTTCTGTAAAAGTAAACTTTGATGAAGAAGTTAGGGTTCTTTTGATTATGTGTTCTTTGCTTGAAAGCTGGAATAGCTTGGTAATGGCTGTTAGCAATTTTGTTTCTAGTTCGAATACATTGAAATTTGATGATGTTGTTGGTGTTATTTTGAGCAAGGAAATTCGTAGGAAAAGATCAGGTGGAACATCCAAATCAGACAATGTTTTGAATGTAGAAAGTAGGGGTGGAACAAAGGAGAGAGGAAACAATTTTGGAAATCCTAGGAAGTCACAAGGAAAATCAAAGGACAAAAAGTCCCAATCTAGAGACAAGAGGGATTGTTGGTACTGTGGTAAGCCGGGTCATTTAAAGAAAGATTGTTGGTCTTGAAAAAATAAAGGAGACAAAAATGAAGGAAGTAAAGAGGAAAATGTGGTAAGTAATAAATCTGATGAGGATGCTTTGATTCTTTCCCTTGATAATGTTGACGATTCTTGGGTGTTAGATTCAGGGGTTTCATTTCATGCTACCCCCCATAGAAGTTATTTTATTGATTATGTCAAAGGGGATTTTGGGCTAGTTTATTTAGAAGATAACGAACCTTGTCAGATTGTTGGAAAGGGAAGAATCAAGATTAAGTTGCAGAATGAGAATCATTGGCTACTACATGAGGTAAGGCATGTTCCAAAGTTAAGCAAAAATTTAATTTTAGCAGGGCAACTAAATGATGAAGGTTGTGTTGTTACATTTAGTGATAAAAATTGGAAGGTTGCAAAGGGTGCCTTAGTGGTAGAAAAAGGTGTGAAAGTAGGCACCTTATATCTTTGTAGAGGTCATATTGTTCCTTCTACTTTAATTGTTACGGAAAAGGGTCAATGTTCAAGAACAGTTGTTGCAGTTCAATAGGTAGAAGATCATACAATTGTTGTGGACTCTGAATCAACACTGTGGCATAATAGACTTGGGCATATGAGTGCAAAAGGTATGAAAGTGCTTCATTCAAATAATGTTTTACCAGGTCTAAAATGTGTTAATATGGATTTCTGTGAAAGTTGTGTGTATGGAAAACAAAAGAGAGTAAGTTTTCTCAAGGATGGGAAGCAAAAGAAAGATGAGAAATTGGAGCTTGTGCATACAAATGTATGGGGACCAGCTCAGGTATCTTCTCTCGGTGGCTCTTTGTATTATGTTACATTCATTGATGATGCAACTAGAAAGGTATGGATTTATTTCCTTAGGCATAAATCTGATGTATTTGAAACTTTCAAAAAATGGAAAAGCTTGGTTGAGGATGAGGCAGTGAAAAGCTAAAATGTCTAGGATCTACGATAATGGTGGGTAGATGTGCAATAAAGAGTTTAGATATTATTGTTCCTCTAATGGTATTCATGGTGAGAAAGTGGTTCAAGGACTCCCGCGAGGGAAAATGGAGTGGTTAGGCGCATGAATAGGAAACAATAATGGGCGATGCCATGGTGTGGTGCATGTTGGGTTGCCTTTAAAAAATGTGGTAGGGCATAAACACTATTGTTTATTTAATTAATAGAGGTCCCTCTAATCCTTTGGGTTGTGGTATTCTAGAGGAAGCATGGAAAGGTAAGAAGGTGAGTTATTCTTTTCTCAAAACCTTCGGTTGTGAAGCATTTGCATATGTAGATTCTGAAAATAGAACCAAGCTTGATGCAAAATCAAAGAAATGTATATTTGTTGGATATGGCATTGATGAATTTGGTTATAGGCTTTGGGATTTTGAAAATCATAAAATTGTGAGAAGCAGGTATGTCATATTCAATGAGAAAGTATTGTATAAAGATTTGTTGCTGCAGCATGAGAAGAAAGAAAATGATTATGCAGTGTTGGATGATATTCCAAACAATGATATTTCAGTGGTTCCTCATGCTCCGCAACAACAACAACAAATACCACAAACTCTTGTTAGACGATCTTCAAGGATAAGTAGACCTCCAGAAAGATACTCTCCCTCTTTGTATACTATTTTGTTAACTGATGTTGGTGAACCAGAATATTATGATGAAGCTATGCAGGTGGATACCAAGGTTCAGTGGGAGCATGGAATGGAAGAAGAAATGGACTCCTTGCTGAAAAACCAGACTTAGGAATTATGCAAGTTGCCTGCAGGTAAAAAAGCTTTACCAAACAAATGGGTTTATAGGCTGAAAGAGGAGGATGGAGGTAAGAAGAGATTTAAAGCCAGGTTAGTTGTAAAGGGATTTGCACAGAAAAAGGGTATTGATTTTGATGAGATTTTTTCTCCAGTTGTTGAAATGACTTCTATTCGTATTGTTTTAAGTATTGTGGCTGCTGAAGATTTGCATTTAGAACAACTTGATGTTAAAACAACCTTTCTCTATGGTGATTTGGAAGAGGAAATATATATGGAACAACCACAAGGATTTGAGGTCAAAGGTAAGGAGAAACTAGTGTGCAGATTGAAGAAAAGTTTATATGGATTGAAGCAAGCACCTCGACAATGGTACTTGAAATTTGATAGTTTTATGGTTGAGCAAGGCTACAGTCGGTGTAATTCCGACCATTGTGTTTATTTTAAGAGGTTGGATAATGACAGCTACATTATTTTATGTTTATATGTTGATGACATGCTTGTAGCTAGGTCTAACATGGATCACATAAGTGAGTTAAAACAACAGTTAGCAAATTCTTTTGCTATGAAGGATTTGGGGGCAGCAAAACAAATTCTTGGTATGAAAATTTGTAGAGATAGGAAAAACAAAAATTGCTTTTTTTTATCTTAGGCTAATTATGTTGAAAGGTGTTCAGAGATTTCATATGGAGAATGCAAAGCTATCGGTACACTTTCCCTAGTCATGTTAAATTGACTAAGGATATGTGTCCAAAGACACAAGAGGAGGAAAGAAAAAAATGTCAAGGTACCATGTGTAGCTCTAGGAAGTTTAATGCATCATGGTATGCACGAGGCCAGGATATTACATCTTTGTCGGAGTTGTTATTAGGTATTTGAGTCATCGAGTTGAGCGACGAATCTTTGGTGAGTGGATTCAGTGTAGGAGAATTTTATCCAATAATTGTTTATGTTTTGAAGATAATACTAATTGCAAGAGCCATGTTGAGCTCATATTTGGCCGAGGGGATATAGATGCAAGGGTAAGAGTACCACGGGCTATGTATTTACAATTGGTGGGACAACGATGAGTTGAATTATCGATTACCAAAGGTGGATTTGCTTTATCCACCATAGAGGCCGGTATGTTCTTTAGCGGAATGACAAAAGGAGATGATATGACTGCAACTTTTCATGGATGAGTTGGGAAAATGACATGATGGAAATTACTTATTTACAGACAGTCATAGTGCTATATATCTTGCAAAGAATTCTACCTTGCATTCTAAAACAAAACACATAAAATTGAGATATCATTTCATTCGGTCGGTGTTGGAGGATGGATAGCTCAAGTTCGACAAGATACATACGGATGTCAATCCAGCGGATATGTTTATGAAGACGGTGACAAGGGAGAAGCTGAGCTCCTCTTCAAGGTTGAATTCAAGTACAACAGAGCAGCAGGGTCTAAGGTACTTATTTCCGATGGGGCTGTAATTATGCCGATGTCGTCAGGATCGATCTCAAAGTGGGAATTGTGGTGTGGAGCTGTCCGGTCTCAAGTGGGAGATTGTTGGTATGTGGCAGTGATCATGCTATATTATTTATAGCCATGGTATACTATACACCCTGACATGTATCCTTGCTGGGGTCCGGGGGCAGTAGCCCCCGAGAAAAATCTTCTTCCTACTTTTTCGCGTCGTCACCGAAAAAGGGAAAAATCAATGAAAAAAGGAAAAAAAAATGGACTTTTTAGAACCCGAATCTAGAAGCTTCTAAGCTTGTTAAAAAAGGGTTTAGATGGGGGTTACAGTATGATGAAAAACATGATTATTCACAAGATTGTAATAGGTTTTTTGCACTAGATAATAAAATCATTGGATGGCTGCAGTTTGGTGGATGTAGCCCGAATTGGGTGAACCACGTTAAATTCTCTGTGTTATAATTTATTATGTGTATTTTAGTTTCTTTGTTTATTAATTAGATCTGCATTTAATTGTTAGATATTTTCCTTTCTAACCCTAACATATACTATATATAAAATGGTAAGAGATGATGTTTGGAATAACTTGGAATCTCTAGATACTAGGAAATAGGTCTTATCTTGCTATAATTTCTTTTTTTTTTTTTTTTATGTATGATGTGTCAAGGTGTGCACACTTCATTATGTGGTTTCATTATGATATTAATACGATTTAGAGATACTTGTGTTTGATTCTAAACCTTGGCCAAGGAGATGTGTAATGCGATTATTATTTATTTCTCTGATAATCAATTTTGTTGCTTGTACCTATTCTTATATTTATTCCTATGTGATACACTTTTGTGACCCTATTTGTAAAGGGTAAGGTCCCACATTTAGGGTGGTGTACAACCTAGAGTCATACAACTCAGTGGTTGGTGGAAAAGTGTTCAAATGATCTTCTCTCTCACTTTTCCTATTTTATTCTTCATCTTATGTGAGATTCATTCTCAAGAAATAGGTAAAGAAATAGGTATATATTTGGTACATACAAATATTTTACTTAATCTAATTAATTTATGCACTATAGTGTTAAGTAATGCATTATACTGTTAAGACACACACTATAACAAAATATAATTATTATCTCTTTCTTAAGGTAGTGAGAATGCGAATATACTTTATTTATGTCAACTAGTTTAAATAGAAATAATATCCTCCAAAGATAGCTATGTAGGCTTCCAATGTACTTCATCAATATCTTCTCATTTTTGTAAATCTTTCTCCATTTGGACAACCCTTACATGTAATTCACAAGTGTATTACATATTTTGTCCATATTTCTATTTAAAAAAAATATTATCCCATACATGTTTCATCTTTATGACAAACATAATAAAATTATTTCATAATTAATTTCTTAATTTGATCCATGAACTAATTATGACTTGTTTCCTTAAATCCTTTGAATATAAAATAGACTTTCAAACCAAGTCAAAGTATGTTTTACATACTTAATCTAGAAAAAGGATTTTTTAATCTAAATTAAGAGTATTCATGCTAAAGTACACATCCAATTGTGTCAACTAATGGTCAAATATTTCTATATTATATTTCCTTTAAATGGTAAAATCTCAATCTTTACCTCAACCTTAAAAGGAAGCATTCTTGGTGGAATTTTACCACCATGTGAATGCTCTTATTTTTAATGGAATTAGTCTTCCCCCCACTCTTGTCATATTTTAAAAATCATAATTTCTTCGTGAGAACCTCTATGATTCCCTTTATTGTCTTTGTAGACATCCAAATTTGGACACTGAATTTATCCAAATTTATCACTTCTCGTCTAAACATCCTC
>VDFB02207216.1:0-28762 GCA_007258455.2 Sequoia sempervirens | reverse complement strand
GGTCAATTTAGCTTAAAAGGGCCCTAAATCCAATGTGAATGTATAAAACACATTACAAAACTAGATCAAGATCAAGGTGAAATTAGGCCCATTTTAATGTTAATCATTCCAAAATTAAGTTATAAATTGGGTTTATTTAGTTCACATGGGACCAAACAAGTTTGAAAATGTAGCGGGTGACATTTTTCGACACTACAGTAGTTTTGTTGCTCACCTTTACAACTTTTAGACATCGACATTCTAAAGCAGTTGCTTCTACAATAAGATTTAGTGGTACAATGAACATAATACTTCCTATCTTTACTCCATCTTCCCTCCAAGATTTATATAATTTTGATGTGAGATCATCATTAATATCCCTCATAACCATGAAAAAAGGGGTCATATCAACATCTTCAAAGAGTCACCAAAGCTCCACATTTTGGCATAGAGGCATACAATATAGTGGCTCAGACCTTTTTCTAGGAGCCCCCATGATAATTTTGTGCTTAGAAATTCTATTCTTGCCCTCCTCAAAACTTCAATGAATTTCTCACCAAAATAATCCCCTTTCAAGTAGTAATATATCATATGAGCCCACAAACAAAATTTAGGAACCCACACCTTTCCTAAAAAATTGAGGTAGCTAAATTCTGGAATGATCTAGAACTCTTTTTAATGATATCATTATCATACTTTAAGGCCATATCTATCTTTAGGAAGATCCTTTCAATCTTTCTCCACCACCCTGAATTCATGTGAGGGATGTCCTCGATCATCACATTAAATAAAACTTTTAAAACCCATCTTCGATCTAGGGAATAATTTAAATGACACCTTTTAAGAGCTGACACCAAAATCATACAATTGGTCCCTATTAATGTACTTCAAAACCAATGGCCATTAAATAATAAAATATCATGAGCTTAATAAGATACTTAGGCTTATCAATACTCGAGCCTCCGCTTTCAACACATTTGAATTGAAACGATTACTCGTTAAAATATTATTTTTGCAGAGGTTAATCCTTATCTAGCTATCCTTATCATTATTATTAATTTTTTTTTAACATCAAGGATTCCTTACAATTGAAATGATTTAAAATCCAAATCAAATCTCTATCACTTCTGTTTCCTAGCAGTTTGATCTTACAAGTTGGCCACAATATAGAACCCCACAAAACAAGTAAATTTAATAATACTGACATAAGACAAGCCTTCCTAGTTACCATAATCCAATATTTAAACTTACTCTTCCTCATCCAACTAGGATAGTTTGAATTTAAAAAGAGACAAGAGAAGAAAAGTCTTCTCTAAGTGCAAGGCTTGACCTTAAACTCCATATTTAGTATATTTCATGATTCCATTAATAGCAATAGAGTTTAATTTCTCACCTCCACTTTTCCAATGTTCCTTGGAGACCACCTCTTTAATCCTTCAAGGAAGATTCTTAGATTTCCAAAAGAGCCACTAGAAATTAAGAAGTCCCAAATTTGAAATAGTATTCGTAGCTTTGTCACCTTCTTTGAAAATGTGTTGTAGGGATAAAGTTCAAAATATTTTAAAATTATTATGGAATCCTTAACTAGATTTTTGATCTTCCAGGGGGGTTGATCTCACCTTTCAAGGCCTCAATTATCAATTTAGAGTCTCCTTCAATGATCACCTTTGTATACCCAATCTCTTTAAGCTTCTTTATTCTGCACCAAGTAGTAGTAGGTTCAACCTCATTGTTGGTAGCAATCCTAAAAAAATTAGCATATGCTTGTATGCAATGCCCCTTTTGATCTATGAGTAAGCCACCTACATTAGAAAACCTAGGTTACCTTTAGAGCAACCTTCAAAGTTTAGTTTAGCCCAACTGACTAGAGGGGACTTCCACATTGTCATTTTTCCACTTAATATATTGGCATAGTTAATTCTAGTCAAGTCATGTTTAATTCAACATATCTATTTAATTCTAATATCCTTATAAGTAGGCATGACTTTAGAAGGACCAAAGCAGTTTGAATTTAGGTTTTCCATTATTTGTTGTTGTAGACACGTAAAATGTACCTATTGACATTGCACATCTGATCTCAGTTACTAACACCATTTCATCCTAAATCATCCCCCTATCTAACCATTTAATCGACTACCCTTATTTGATTAAATTCATCAATTTTCCTATCTTAATTAAATAAGTCATTTATCTAACTAAGTCATTCTCCCTTGTTAATTAAATCAATTAATCTGATCTAATTAACCCTAGCTCTTTATTTAATTAAATAAATCAATTTTATTAATTTCTAAAGTCTCTCATTAAATTAAATAAATTAAAACCTTATTTTATTTAATCTAACCAATCATCCTCTTTAGTTAAATAAAACAAAATATTTATTTAACTATCTCTAAAATCACATTCTTCTCATCTTTGATTTAAATCAACCCATAAATCTAAATCAAATAGTCACATCATCTAATCCTTCATTAACTTAATTAAACCTTGATTAATTTAATCCTAATTCATGTCCCATCCTCTAGCTTTTTCCACTTGCACATGAAAATAGATTTAATTCATTTATTAAATCTCTATTTTCTTTCAACACAACATAATAGAGGAATATTCCTTCAAATTTGAATTTCTTCCAAGTGGACTTTGTCCTTCCAACAAGACATTTATTTCATCTTATAAGTCCTTTTTCCTTGAGCCAAGTGGCCATTAAGTACTCCATTTAACTCTTCATCCACCTTGTCATTTCACTATTTTCAAATTTTACCTAAATGCATTTATGGGCACATTCATCAAAATGTGCACATCCTTCATCCATCCATCTCTTGACAAGTGACATCTTTCCATTGGCAGAAAGTTAGTCCCACATTGCTTTCTTTTTGGGAATTTCTCCAACTTGTCATTCTATAAATAAGAGGTTTATTTCCTCATTTTGATCATCCACAAGCATCCAAAATTTGAGAAAACTTATTATACTCAATTTCATCTTCAAGCATTAGTATTTTCATCAATTTTATCAAAATCCTTAGCTAGGTTATTGTACGTTTTCTCCATGGAGTTCATTTGAAGCAATCACCAAGTGGATAAATCATCAAAAGCTTGCATAGGAGTTGGGAAAGGGCCAATTTCCACATCAAATTGACACCAACTTCCTTATAAGATCAAGAGTTTGCACGTTTTCAATAGGATTTAATCTATTTCCTTGCTTTTTCATTATGTTCTTGCTTTCATTCCTATTTGAGCATTGCTAATGGATTTTATGGGGAGATTTGATCTTAATTTTCATTTCAATCCTCTAATGTTATTTTTTATTGTGTTTTGTAGGTACTAGGATCTTGGTTCATACATTTTCCACTAGAAGGAGGGCAAACCAAAAGTTTAAATCACATTTTTTCTTCAAATTTTGTGCTTTTTTTCTCTATTTTTGTGTCTATAGGTAACTCCACCGCTAGAAGATGAGTGTCGTAATACAAAACCGCTAGAGCTCCAGCGTCGCCATATAGCACTGCTTCAAACTTCAAATAATGACACTTTGGTGTTGCCGCTCATAATTCAAAATTTAAAACTGCACCGCTGGGTCTATTTTCAACCGTTGGAATTCTCAAATTCCAAACAACACCACTGTGCCAAATAGAAATGCTATCACACTCTCTGTCCCCACTACAGAATGAAACTGACTAACAAGCGGTGCTAGATAGCACTGCTAGATTCTTCAAATAGCAACGCTTGTGCAGACTCTGCCGTTGGAGTAAAGTAAAAAGTGAAATTTAGTTTTTTTAATCATTTAGGTTATTACTTGCTTTCTTGACTTCTATTTTGTAGGTCTAACTAGTTTTCTTGTAGGTTTTCCAAATCAAAGAGAAGGAGAGAAACAAGATTGAAAGAGGCATGATGACATCACTATCTCATAATACCAAGTGGTTTTGAATACGTTAGTGTTTGTTTAACACTCTAAGAGAATTCAAAATTTCTCTTACAAATTTGTTATCTCTCATGTACTTAGGACCTACTAAATTTCTTTTGGGCTCTAAAAAGAACATTTCAAATTTTTGTTATGAAGGGTCTAAAAAGAACTTTAGGACACAAACTCACTAGATTTGGTTTGAGTCTTAACAGTTGAACAAGGAAATCTTCATATTTCCTTTGGTGCTTAAAAAGAAGTCATCATTGCTTTGAGGATTTAAAATGAACAAGTTCTTCTTTGTTTTGTAATTAATTACTCACAGTAATACCATTGAAAGGACATATGCACTTCTCTCACGCCTCACAGCGATCTTCAGAATAAAAAGGCCTTTTGGTGGTCTTAAGTTGGGTAAAGTAATTTCCTCCACATTTCATTTTGGTATTAAAATTCAACAAAACATCTTGCGAGTGTGAGTGGAGGGTATTGCGTATATTCTCTCTCTTTGTGTTGCAACAAAGATTGATTGAGTTACAGATATTACTTGCTCACTTTTGTTTATCTTAGAGGGCATACCTTGTGGGACAAAATAATCACCGAGGGGAATGACCCAAACGATAACATGCTAAATCCAAGTGTATTTCCAACCTATATAAAAGTGTAGATATTAGAGCAAAGGCCAATATCACGCAGTTGGTTCCAAAGAGAAGGGAAGCAATGGTCTCTCACCACATGGATCAATCCCTATGAATGGAAAGTCTGAACTAAAACCCTTGTTTAGAAAAGGCCAAAATCCTCGATCTATTTGTTGGTGCAAGAATGGTCGTTCTAAAGCTGCCCCACACTTTTATAGTTTTTAGTAGAAATGGAAAGTATGCCATGGGAGTTTCATGGGTACTGATGCTTGGCTGCCCTATATAAGTGAGTGTCATGGAGGGGAGCTAGTGGGGTGAAGCATCTAACCATTCACTAAAAATAAGCATAGCTAGACTTGTCCAAGTGGGGATTCAACAAATACAGTCTTTGATAGCCATGGGGTTGTACTTTTTCTTGGTTACAAAAAACTTTGATTGTTCTTAAAAATTTGGAAACAAACATTCAACATTGTCATCAAGCTTCAAACCCTTTAGGAAGCAAATAACATTGACAAAATTCATGTGTTATTGCTTGCCCTTGGGATTTTATCCTTGGAGGTTTCTAAACACTTGAGTTTATATCTCAATTTGCTTACTAAAGTAAAAAAATAGGTAACTTTTGCCTTGATTTCATCAAATTCCCACATAATGTATTTTGTGGGATGAGAAGAAGTTAGGACATTATACATCTAGTTTGAAAATCTAATGAAGAAAGTGTTTGTGGTAAAAAGAATTCATTAAGAAAAGCTAAGAACAATTGAACCCCACACATGTGTCTCAAATGATTTAACGCAAGATCAAAATCTAGAAACTAAAGTAAAAATATCTTAGTCCAGAAGATCATCAAAAGTGTCTCTCAACACTATACTAATTTAGATGAAGACTGCTTTTTAACTTTTACAGAAGAGCTTCAAGAAACAATCCCGAATTGTACCCATTCTATTATTGTCAAAATCCAAATCTTTTTTGGGAATTTGAACACCTTGTTTAGAGTAAAGCATGTTCTTCAAAACCGAGGTCTTGTAAACAAGAGTCCTTTTAGGTACACATAGGATCAAAATAAAAACTTTCACCCATCTTTCAAACATCAAACCAAAATCATCTCACCAACACCTCTTGAAAATCTTGAAATCATCCTTCATGCTAGACTTTTTGGCAAATCAAAATCATTGAAAAAAATCAAAATCCTTGAAATATTTGAATCAAAACATCAAACCATTTTGCTTAGTTAAGTGTATGTAGATGTATCCTTCTTCATATGCTTAATTAAATTATTAAATCATCTTGTTTTGGCTAGGTATACGTAGATGAATCCTTCATGTATTTGGTCAAAATATTGTCATCAAATCATATTTTTTAGCTACCTAGGTATATGTAGATGCATCTTTCTCCATATGCTTAGTTAAATTATAATCTTGTTTGAATAGGTGTGGGTAGATGCATCCTTCTCCCTACACTTAGTCAAATTTATCATCTTGTGAGCAATTCTATCCCATAGACAAGATCCAACATTTTGGGATCCATTTGTTCATTATCCAAAATCAAAGAAAATCAAGGTCAATCCAAAATTAGAGATCCAAAATCAAGAATCCAAAAAGTCCCAAAAGTTTAGCATTTCCCTCAAGATCTTTTAAAAGTTAAATTATCCATATCGCCCATCTTTTACACATTTCAATATCACACCTTTGATCCTTAAAACATCCTAAATTTTCTCTTTTGTACCTAAGATAGATGAATCTAAATGATTAGAGATTCATCTCCCACATTCTTGAAAATTGATCCCTATTTTATGTTTCTAACTAGATCTCAACACAAGAGGAACATGGAAGCCAACAAAGAAACATTCACTTCAAATGACCTAAGTCAAATAAATTTTGAAATGAACCTTGTTGGATCAAGCAATCCTCTAACTAACTTTCCTTGATCATCACAAAATCCTCAAGAGGAAGGTCAAGTGGAGGATCTTACCAATAATCCAATTGGAATGACGTAAGATGAGATTGTCAAAATGGTCAAAAATCATGAGAATCATAGAATAATCAACATCATGATGAGACTCAATCCCTCACGATACATGCTTGAATTAGAAAAATAAGGGGCTAAAATCCCTTCCAATTTTGATGTGAGCACCATTTTGGAAACACCTTTTGGGGTCATGCCTCCAATTTCATACATACCCCCCATTTCATCTACACCTCCAATTAAAAATATCACTCAAACCATCCCCAAAATTACATCATCCATGATTTCTCTAACTCAACCCATTGTTAACAAGGGAAGCACATTTATCAAAGCACTACAAACACATCCCCTCATAAACAATCAATATTTGGACACAAACACCATCTTGGGGCAATTAATACCCCAAAATCCATTACATACATACATTCCCCTCAATTTTCATGATCCTAATGATGTATCATCATCCTTTTGTGCAACACCTCAAACTTCTCTCCCCACAACCTTGCAAGGAGGAGACTTATTTGGACTAGGAGGCATCTTTAACACTACATCTTCATAATTCCCACAAGGAAGTATGCCACTCACATTTCCACCACTCTCCCCCTTTCCATCATTATCCACATCATCTCTTGGTTTAGGACTTCCCCCTTTACCAAATGGAAATCAACAAAATCAAATCAACCCTTCGATCGTTAAACAAAATATCATACAAAATCCTTTCATCTTGTCATTGAAATCACAATAGACGGCAACCATCCTGATAACACAAACCACCACCATCACATCATCAACCATCCCCCAAACATCTCAAAACATGGTCTCACAAGGACCAAGCATATACATTCGCACCATCCACCACTCAAAAACCACTCATCAATATGACGGTGCCTCTCATCACCACAACAAGCACCATTTCAAATCCACCTCCACCACCACCACCACCAAACTCAAATACATAAAGTCAATATAGCATTGAATTATAAGCTACTCAATAAGCTACCCATCGAAGGGCACTTCAGCAAATCCAAAATTGACAAGCTGCATAGCAAGCTGCTCAAGTAGTGCAAGTTCTCAAGCAACACAAGCAACACAAGTAGTGCAAACCACTCAAGCCACACACCAAGCACAACAAGTGCAAAAAGAACATTAGGTTTCACAAGAGCAAGCCTTATTGCAACAACAATAAAAACAAGCTACTCAAGCTACCCTACAATCACAAGCTCAAGTGCAAGCTCAAGCTCAGGCACAAGCCCAATACCAAGCTTAGCAAGCACAAGCACAAGCATAATATCTTTCACAACAACAAGCATCCCAACACCAAGAATATCATAAATCACTAAAGAAATTAAAATGACAAGAAGTAGCCCAACTAGCAGCCTAACAACAAGCGTTGTTGGCACAACAACAACAAGAAGCTCAACAATAGGCACTATTAGCGCATAAGCAACAAGACCAACAAAAAGCATTGTTGATATAGCAACCAGTGCAAGCATACTTGGTGCAAAAAAATGTGAAAGAACCATCCATCAACACAACAACCAATCTACCCATCCTGCCAACAAATGAACCACCAAAAACACCTTCATCCCACCCCCTAATTGACAAAATGATGTAGCAATGCAAATCAAGTTACTCTCACAACAAGTAATTGATCTTCAATGAGGGAAAAACATAAAAACACCTAGCAACTTGTGTCCTTATCCATTCGATAGAAGCCTTGTAATGAAACCATTCCCAAAGGGATTTGAGATCCACAAATTTGATAAATACCATGGAATGAGAAACCCTAAAGATCACATCAAGGAATTCCAAGTTTATTGCATGGAAGTCGCATATGAGGATACCTATCTGATGTGACTATTTCCTAGAAGTTTGGATGGACAAGCCATGGAGTGGTTCTCTCATCTTCCTCCAAGAATCAAAAAGTTCCAAGAAATAGTAGATGCATTCATCAACAACTATGCATTCAATATCAGTATGGATGTCAGTCTAGAGGAACTATCAGCTCTAAAATAAAGTAAGAATGAATCATTTGATTCTTTCTTACAATGATGGTGATCCAAGGCCAATCAGAGCAAATGGGTCATGCTAGAAGAACAAGTCTGTACTATATCATTTCAAATCTTGATGGAGCCTTGGCATTCCATCTTAAAGTGCAAGGTATCACTACATATGACCAAATGATCTCAAAGGTGCTCAATATCAAACAAGACCTTATCTCACAAGGAGGATCACCTACATATCCTAAACAAAAAAATAATCACCCATCCACCAGTTATAATGAAAAACCATGCATATGGGAAAGAAACAAAAAATTTACCAGCGATGGTGTTGTTGATGCCAAAGTTGTCATCAACACCTCTCGGTAAAACATACCCGCACCCCCAACAACAACCCCAAAACCACAATCAAAACAACCATCAAGCTAATGCAACAACACAACAGTCGAACAATCAAGTGATCAACAACGTAAATGAACAAAGGAGACCACCCCAGTGAAACAAGAATTCCCCCAAGAAGAAGTACACTTCCCTTGGGGAACCACTCGATGTCATCATGAAGAAATTAATAAATGAAAACCTCATCAACACTCCCACCTATGAGAATTACTAGGAACCATATGTGAAACCACCATGGTACAATGAAACATAGCTCTGTGACTTTCAAAAATCAAAGGGAACACTACTAAAGTTGCATGAGGTTGAAAAACCTAATCCAATGCCTCATTGATCAAAAAATCATAAATGTGGAGAAGCCAATAGGAAATCAGAACCTCAGAATATACACGAATCTAATGACTAACCATAACAAAGGGAACAATAATAACAACAAAGGAAAAGGCACCTTCAAGAGTGTAAATCATGTGTACAACCATGTCACCGCATCCATGGATGAGTATTGCACCACTATCACCATCAAAGGATCCCATGCTAATTGTGGAGTCATCGTGAGAGGTGGGAAAATTACCATTATAGGGTCATCTCAGCCAAACAGAGCACCCACTTCCAACCCAAGATCTATTCCCAATGGCTATAATGTCCTTGATCAGCTAAAAAGAACACCAACACAAATCTCCATCATGGAGTTGCTAAAAATTTCATCCACCCACAAGAAACTCTTTTAGGAAGCATTAGCTTCATCCACCATCCCCACAGATCTTGATGCAGAACAATTCCAAGCTATGGTTAGAAACATCAAATGTTACCTTGAATCTCCTTACATTCTTTGATTAAGACATTCCCACAAAACCATCTCACAACCATGCACTCCATTTAGAGGTTCTAGTGCATAAAAACAAAGTCAAGAGAGTCCTAGTGGATGGAGGTGTAGGTTTAAACATTTGTTCCCTCAAGCTCATTAAGAACCTAAAAATTTAAGAGAAATCCATCAAAAAAGGAAAAGGCATAACTATCAGAGCCTATGATGATCAAGAAAGGGTGTCTTAGGGCACTATTCAACTCCCTATTCAAGTAGGGCCAACAATTATGGAAACTACTTGTCAAATCCTAGACCTCGACTTACCTTACAACATCCTCCTAGGACATTCGTGGATTCATGCAATGCAAGCAATAACATCAACCTTCCATCAATGTGTCAAATTCACATATGAAGGCCAAGAGGTCACCATCCATGGGGATCCTGAGCCATTCTCTTACTGCAAGAACCTCGAGGAAAAATATTATAAAATCCCTCAAGTGCCTAAAAATGATGGAGGTCCATCAACTCCATACATTGATCTAGCCACTCTCGCTTCCACTTTTGTGACAAAGACACCTACCACTCTCACCATCCCCACCATCTTTGATATCAAAGTCATCATACTGGACAATGGTTGTGCAAACTATACAATTCCCAAAAATGCTTTCATGGTAGGAGAGTTACTGCAATCTCCTAGATCACGAGGATGATTGCAATCAAATGAAGCCTCCACATCCCAAACATCCATTGAAGGATATCCCAAGTTAAGAAGCTACAAAGATCTTAGCCAAGAAGTAATAGAGGAGGACCTATCCCATCTCCTGTATCAAGACAATAGACCAATAGTCGATTTACCTATGGATGATAGCATCAAAGGCCTACAAATGATGCTCACAATGGGCTATGAAACAAACTAGAAACTGGGGAAAAATGACAATGAGCTTCTAATACCCATCATTCTTGAGATGCGAATAAGAAATTTTGGCCTCAGATGTACCCCTCCAAGTATAACCATACATGGATGAGGTCCCCTAGTTAGAATAGTCAGGACTCCCCATCAGCCAACACCAGCTGAACTCCTCTTACCCATGTCTACTGACCTAGTCATAAACAATTTTACTTTTGATATAACTAACATCTATAGTAGTAGCGATGATTAGGAAGATGCCATAACTGACCTACCAATGATTTTTGAGAATTCCTCACTCCTTATGATCAGTACCCTATCCTATGAGTTTGAGAACCAATCCCATGAGATAAATCTATTCTACCCTCAACTCATCGATCATGACCAATGAGGACCACCAATTCTTGACACATTCGAAAATGATGAGGCATTCTTAGAATTCATGGGACTAAAAGACACAATACCATGTGGTGATCATAAATTTGGATTTGAAATCATTTTGGACACGCACACTTACTATAGGGAGACAATTGAGTCCTTTAGTCACAAAAGTGAAAATCTGAGAATAATCTCAAGGTCCTTGAGTGAAAACCACACTGTGGTACTCTATGATCCTAAAATAGTAAAAAGAAATGGTGTATCCAATGGTAAATACCTCTTTGAGGCACCTACAGATGAAGGATTAAATATTCCCCTCAGTGCTCTACACTGGGAAAAATCAGCAGTTCTAGCAGAAAAGTGCAACCCAGTCAACTTGGGAACAAAGGATACCCCACACATCACATAAATCACATTCTATGTTGAATCACTAATGACGGAGGAACAAGAATTCCTAGCTGCTTTCCTAAGGGAAAGGAAGGTCAATTTTGCATGGAGCTATGTAAACATTCATGAGCTTGATCCAGAGATTGTGGTCCATCACCTAGTAGTGTATCATGAAGTTAGGCCTGTCAGACAAAAACTGATAAAGATGCATCCCCAAATAGCCTTGCTAGTCAAGATGGAATTGAAAAATCCACTTGATGTAGGATTCATAAGACCAATTGACTATCTTGAGTGTGTATCAAATCTGCATGAATTTCAAAGATATAAATAAAGCATGTCCAAAAGATGACTTCTCGTTGCCTAACATTGACATGACTGCGAGACATGAAATGCTTTCTCTAATGGACATTTTCTCTGGGTACAACCAAATAATGATTTCCAAAGAATACCAACACAAAACGGCCTTCACTTGTCCATGGGGACCTATTGCTAGAACATGATGCCATTCAGCCTAAAGAATGTTGGGGCCACCTACCAAAGAGCTATGGCATTAATATTTCATGACATGGTCCAAAAAAATATTGAAGATTACATTGATGACAGACTAGAAAAATCCAAAAAGAGGAGAGATCACATAGCAACCTTGAGCACTATTTTCGATAGGTTGGAGGAATACAAGGTCCACTTAAATCCAAAGAAGTGTGTCTTTGACATAAAATAAGGAAAGCTATTGGGATACATAGTGTCAATGAGGGGTATGGAAATAGATCCAACAAAGGTAAAATCAATCCTCGAGACGGAGACACCCAAAAAAGTGAAATAGTTGAGAGGCCTCCAAGGAAGGCTTCGGTCCATCTGTAGATTCATAGCAAAACTGGCAGAAAAAAAATCCCTTATTCTCACCTACTTCACAAGGGAGTAGTGTACAAATGGGATGACAAGTGTGAGGAAGCCTTAAACAAAATAAAAGAATATCTACTCACACCTTCATTTCTCATGCCACCAATCCCAAGAAAGCCACTAGTCTTCTATGTATCAACGACAACAATAGCTTTTGGAGCTCTGCTAGCTTAGCACAATGAAAAGGGGACAAAGAGGGCCATCTATTACATCATCCAAAAAATGGTCAAGCATGAGATAAATTACTCATTCATCAAAAAATCCTATCTAGCAGTAGTGTTTGCTTCACAAAAATTTAGAGATTACATGTTGGCACACAAAATCAAACTCACCACCAAGATTGACCCCCTAAAGTACCTATTATCAAAGGAAGTTCTCACAAGAAGGATGGATAAGTGGGTCATGATTCTATTAGAGTATGACATTGAATACATAGAACAAAAAGCAATCAAAGGCTAGGTCATCACAGATCAACTCGCAAAAGCGCCCAGCTATTTAGAGAATTTGCTCATATCATATTTTCTAGATGAATCCATCTTCAATCTCAGCATAGAAAACCACTGGAAACTATACTTTGATGGTTCCTACATACATCATATATTAGGATTTGGTGTCTTCTTCATCACCCCACAAGGAGACTGTATACCTAGATCCTACAAATTGGTATTCCCTTGCACTAACAACATTGTAGAATACGAGGTTTTAACCATAGGTCTTAGAATAGCAGTGCAGTGGCACATCATGGACCTCAAAGTATATAGAGACTCCCAGCTAATAATCAACCAAGTGAATGATGAGTACCAAACAAAGGATGATAAGTTGACTCCATACAAAAATTTGGTAGACAACCTCAAGGAATCCTTCATTGAAATCAAATTTGATCAGATTCCCAAAGCAAACAGCAGAGCAACAAACACCATGGCAATGATTAGATCCCTACTGGATATCCCTCACATCATCCCAAAATATTAATTCCTAGTAGAGAAGCTTCTTTTACCTGCATTTGAGGTACTACAGTCAAAATTCGTGTGTGAAATCACTTTTCCTAGTGATCCTTGGTACCATGACATTTATACATATCTAAGAATAGGAGTCCTTTCAATTGACATAACGTCAAACCTCAAGAAATCCTTTGTCAAAAAATAATTTGGGTTTTTCATCTTATGAAATACCTTGTAACATAAGAGCATAGAGGGAACCTTATTACACTACCTAAATGATGAAGAAGCTTTCACTTCTTTAATGGAGCTACATAACAGGACTTGTGGTTCACACTCAAGCGGAATGACCTTGGCCAAGAAATTGCTGAGGACTGTGTATTATTGGCCTACTATAGAAAGAAAAGCACATGAGTATGTTAGAAGGTGTTTACAATGTCAACAGCATGGGGACCTCATCCATGCTCTAGCTTAAGAATTCCATCTGATTGTCACACCATGGCCCTTTTCGCAATGGGGGCTCAATCTCATTAGAAAAATCACTCCCACCTCAATCGATGGACACAAGTTTATCATTACCACCACTAAGTACTTTACAAAGTGGGTGGAAGCCATACCAATAACATACAGAACTAGAAAGAAGATATCAAAGTTCATTCTGAACTATCTCATATGTTGCTACGGTGTCCCACAAGCCATTATCTCATATAATGGGACACCATTCAAAAATCAGGAGTTCCATGACCTATTCGACAAATTCAAAATCCAACATCGCTTCTCCACACCATACTATCCCTAAGGAAATGTCCAAGTAGAAGCCACCGATAAATTTTTTTTAAAGATCCTCAAGAAGACAGTCAATGATGTAGGTCATGACTGGCATCTGTAGCTAAATCTCACCCTTTGGGCCTATAAAACTAGCATCCGCACACCCATCAGTGCCACCCCATTCTCTCTAGTCTATGGATCAGAAGCTATATTACCCATCCATATCAGACTCCCATCACTAAGGATATCATTGCAAAACCTCATCATGGATGAAGAGTACTCAGTATCAAGACTGAATGAGCTAGAGCTGCTAGATGAGTGACATATAGAAGCATTGAACCATTTGCAGGTCTATCAAAACTGACTCAAGAGGAGCTATAACAAGAAGATCAGGAGTTGGACATTCTAGGTTGAAGAACTTGTCCTAAAGGAGAATCAGAAGAATGTCCCAAATCCAAACAACAAAGGAAATTTTGAACCTAATTGGTTGTGACCATTCATCATTATAGTGAGCTAAAAGTGAGGGGCATATCAGTTTTCAACACTGGAAGGGGAACCTCTATAGGAGCCCATGAACATCTCCCATCTCAAAAAGTTTTATGCCTAAATCTTTCAAGGTATAGAACAAAAAATTAAAAAAAATTAGAAAATGTCATGAAAAAATGGTCACCTTGATGAAAACCTGGCAAATAGGAATCTTGGTTACAACAAAAAAAATCAAAAAGAGAAAAAATCCAAAAGAAATTAGAAAATGGATTGAAAACATGAAAGAAAAAAATTGTCCTCTAGTGAAAACCACTTTGGTGGCACTGTGGGAAAGTACCTTGGCAAAAACTTGGCAAGTATGAACCTTGTGTAAATAAGCACTTTCAATCCACCAGGATCTTCACAAATTGTTCTACAACATCATCCATCCATCATTATTTCATCATCCATCAAATTCCATATCTCCATCCATCACCCACCTGTGTCTACATCATAGCTTGGTCATGTGTTCGTGTCATGATCCCTCCTAGTACTACTTGGCCCATCCTCAAGGTCAGTTTTTCCTTCCTGTACTGAAGTATTCTATTGCTTCACACAGGGGGAATGTTCTAATTGGATTAGATTCGTATATATTCTTGAAGTCCCTAAAATCAAAAAATCAAAAAACATCACAAAACACAAAAACGCAAAAACATTCAAAACATATCAAAATCCCAAAACAAGTCAAAAAGTTAGTCAAAAAAAGTCAAAAATAGAATTGTCTTGTTGAACTATGGTAGCTGAGCCTTGAACATAGGCAAGGTTGATATTCGATCATCCCCCGAGATATTTAGGTCAATCCTCTAGGAGTCCATCATAATACACTAACAATCCATTTTTTCATATCTCATTATATAATCAAGTCAAAGTCAGTCAAACTACATGGTCTCTATGTGTATAACATAGGAAAGGATAATCTGTTGATCAACCCCTGAATCCCCTAGGATAGGTCCTTAGGTTAGTCTCTTGGTCAAAATATCATAAAATCCCAAAACATTTGAAAAATCTCAAAAATATCAAAAATAGCCTCAAAACATTTTAGAAAGCATCAAAAACATCCAAATATTTGAAAAAATCCATCTGTCTCATCTTGCTTTCACCCACAATAAACATCACTCATAATAAATCATCGTCATCCTCAACCTTTGGTGAAACAGTTGGAAACAAGTCTAGTAGATCAAAAGTGAAAACCAAAATGTCAAAGTCCCAAGTCTAGGTTAGTACATAAACAAGTTGGTCAATTCTTTGTGTCAATAGCCTATCATCCATTTAGTCCCATATCAATAATCTAATATCATCATTTCCTAGGATGCATCCTTCCTACAATGAACATCAACATTAGACATCACAATAGTTTTGTATTGGCTAGCAGTATTGAAGAACATTAGCTTGTGTATTTACTTTAGCTTTGTCTTTTGATTTATCTTATTGTGCTCATTCCAAGGACCTATCAATGATGTTAGAATGAAAGGATTTAGAGAGATAGGAATGAGGAAATGATCATTATCCTTTTATCTATTGTGTTTGTTGGATATTCTTGTAGTATAACTTGGTCATGCGTACTTTGTTTAGGTGTAGGGAGGATGTTTTAGATATCTTGTTGACCACATAGGAAGGCTCACCTTCCTATGTTTTGGCCCGAGATGTTTGGAATATCTAAACTACATTTTGAATAAGGTTTTGTATACTAGGTGTGAACAGGACTACTCCTATCTGATTTTCAATTCAAAGTCCATCACACTAGGTGCAACACCATCCTGGTTCTTAGTACCTTGATGTATCATGCCTATGTGTGTTGTCAAACATAAGATAATTGGTCTTTTGAAAATCCCAACTCCTTGGCAAGTAATAATAATCATTATCATCATCTCATGTCTTGTTGGAATCTCTTATTTTCTTCTACCTCTTACTTTTCATGCTAACATGGTACCATGGCAGCTAATCAAAAATCACTATCATTGTTACATTCATCCTGCATCCAAAAACTATCAACATATTCCATATTGCATATCATATAGGAAACATTAAAATCATATCACAACATTGCATTTCCATTATACATAATTTGATTATTCTAAGCATCTCACGAATCATTACATTGCATTCATTTCACATAAACATAAAAGCAATCATCCCATACCATTATGAACATCTACATCATCATCGGATCATTTGTATTCATTCTATCATAACGTTGCATAATCATCCCATAACACATATACGCATCCATCACATAGACATCATACATCATTTGCATCCATATCATCATAACATTCATAAACATCATTTACACATATCATAATCATATCACATCATCACAAGTGCATATCATAAATAGAAAAGGTACACTACATCATACCATCCATCACTGCATAATATAGATTTACTAGTTTAAGTATTTGCACAGCATAACATTTTGCATACATCATTAAAAATGCATAAGAAAAGATACTGAAAAATAAATACATCCATACATCATCACATAACATATCCATCATGGCATCATAAGATAGAAGCATTACATAACATATAGAAAGTAGAACCATCCATAATGCATAAATAAGATAGGACATAGAATATAACATCAGATCAAAATCATCTCATATCTCATCAAAATATGCACTGTCACGATACAAAAAATTGGATCAATGTACATGTAATGTCAATAAGTACAAAATGGCCCATGGGGCTATAAAAAATGAGCCCATCGAGTGTAAAAATAATCATGTATCTAATCAAAATAAAGGCCTAGCCCTACTAGTTACTACCCTTGCCACCTGCTCTCTCGCCATGCTCCTCTGTAAGCCTGTGCCCTATCCTCTGTGAGAAATCTGGCACTCGAACTGCTCATGGGATAGCCTAGTAATAGTATAGCCTGTAATAGTCAGCCTTGTGGAGGCCTCCCTATATGCTCAAAGTGATACTGTGTTGCGGGAGGAGCAAGTATCCATGCTCTCTAACTATTGTCATTGTCCCATCTTGGCCACTCCTTGTAGCTCTCCAGCCTATCTCTGCAAAATGGCTTGGTCCCTCTCTGCTCTGGCCTCATCTCTCGACTGTCAATGTCTGTACCTAGGCCTGCAACTATAAAAATTTGCTTGTCTCTGGGATCTAGCTGTAGAGGTGCCTATATGGCTAGCTACTCCTGATCTTTGTCTCTGGGTGGCATCAGGATCCTATCTTGTCATCCTAGATCCTAATCCCCATCCATAGGTGGTGTCAGAAAATTGTCCTGTCATCCTAGGTCCTGATCCTATCTCTGCTTTCCCACCTATGGATCTCGACATGGCTGATCTTGGGGTCTGGGATTCTAAACCTGATGAGCCAGTGGTGGCCCACCACCTCCATGATCTTGATCTCCATCCCCCTAGCCCCATCCTGCTCCCCTGCCTCTGGCTCTCCATCGATCAGATGGTGTCCTTGGAACTAAAAGCCTCAACGGTGGCCTAAACTAATCTTTGTAGGCCTGTGTGACCCCTGGATATGCCTGTCCCTGGTCATATGGCCATGGCATGGCCACTAGCTACATGAAACTCTGGACTTCCTCATGGGTAGGTATGTAGTGGCCCTAATAGCTCTAACTCATAGTCCTCACAAAAATGGACATACACTGATCATCTGGCTTGTCATGTGGCTCACTGAACTATCTTTGAACCCTACCCAATAGGTACATCTTGATCATCGTATGCTCTTTGCCCTGCACAAGTCTGTCCTGGTGAGGGAAGAAAAGTTGTTGCACATCATCAAACCAGGTGGGCTATCCATGGTAAGGCCACCATATGAACACTCGCATATTGTCAAGGACCCTCCTCCAATGAGGAATCTTGTGATGTCCTATGTGTGTAAATGAGAGGCCTCCTCTATATTGCCAGACCACTGGATCATCTAGCTCCATCAAAAATAGAACAAGTCTTAGATGAAGCATGGGGATGTGCTCCCAAGCCTAGACATGCAGGAGAGTAACTCCCTCCCCAAGTGCGCCACCATCTAGATAGGAAAACTCATGCAAATCTCTATAAAGTGAGGCTAGCAAAATTGGCCCCCATGCAAATAGTGTCAGTCATTTCTAGACCATGTGCTCCCGAGTGATCCCCCATTTAGGGCTAAATTATTGGCCCTCCCGATCTGGTGCAATGAGACCTAATATGATGACCGCGATGACTAAGTGGTACAGTAATACGAGAGGCCTGTGGTGCTCCAACTCAATCTAGCCCTCACAGAATACAATCTAGTCAGTATCCATAGTGGCATAATAGGCCTCTCTCCCAACATCCATATCATAAATAACCTACTCCACATGAGCAATGCATAGGCAATATACCAAAGTCCCATCTCTCCTAGGCACTCCTACTCTCAGTTGGAAAAATCATTCAAAAGGCTGAAAATCTCTCGAGACCTATGCTCACATGAGTAGATCTTTCTCGCCTCCTTCTACATCAAGAAATTCACTGTGTTAAAATTCATCAAAAAAAACTTGCTATTGGCTTGTCTCAGCATCCCAAAAAAAAAACCAGCGTCATTGCTGGTGTAGTTTGCAAACTCCAAATTGTGCCGCTAGGACCTTCAAATTCCCAAATTGCACTATGGCATTGTAGTTTACAAAGGCATTAGAGTTTAAGAAAAAACCCTAAGTCTAGAGAGAATCATGGTGATGCACCTTGCAAAAGTGGTTGAGTTTGGAATTTTAACCCAAACTCCAAACTGCACCACGATGTCAGTACTTGCGACGGCAGTGCATTTTAATGCTAAGTGGTGTTGTTTGAAATTTGTAGTGGTGCAATATAACACCGCTCATAGAGACCTAACTTTGAAATGTAATAAGTACACACGTAAATAAAAAATGAAGGTTGAGTCAAGTTCACTCACTCATGGTCCAGTTCCAGAAAACCTTTGATGCATCTATACCCTATCTGATATGTGCATGGGGAACTATCATTGTGCCATTTCTCCAAGGTGTTAGAGCTCAAAACTATAGAATTTCTTAAGGCTGAATGTGAAAATGAATTGGAAGTGGCCCCTCAAGGCCTATTTAAGCTTGAAAACTAGGGTTTTGGTCCTATGATCCCATCTTTGTTCATTTGAAGGCCGTTTCGCATCATTTTTTGCATTTTATCTCATTTTTTTGCCTCTTGGAACCTTTCTGGACCCATTGGGCACCTTGTCCTCCTTTTTCACAAGATCACCCAAAAATCAAAATTTTCATCCAATCTCTCAAGGGGGTAGTGATGAGCCTAAAATATGCTCATAATTTGATGTTATGATAAACTTTTAAATAACTTCATTTTTGCTATTTCATGGCTGTTTAAACTTTGTTGAAACCTTTTATGGGGATATCCTGTAGCAAGACACTTTTATATTCCTGCAGCCTATTGTGTTGACTTGATTGCATTTATTGCCCTGCTTGACTCCTGGAAATACCGTATATCAGATACAGCTTTGAATGGTGAAGTAGACGAAATGTGTGATTAATGAATAGATACTGTGGTGTTCCATATGCCTTTTCTTGCGCGTTTGTTACCTTTTGTTTCGCAGGTTGTTGAAGAATGATCGAGTCAAGCGCAGCCGATCTCGGCCTTGCAGTAAAGCCCATTTCCTGCACGACTTTGAGGAAGCTCCGCCAAAGACTCTTTGACCAAAACTGATTTGGAAATATTTTTAATGGAAAGTCAATCTGGAGAAAGTGGAGCGCTAGATTCTCTCTGAATCGGGTTGAACACATAAATTCATTTATGAAGTTTGTTCCTTGATTCAGGGATATACTTTACTTCCACGTCTTTCTTTGATGAAGTTAGTTAGTTATTTGTTCTTTTAATTTAAAAATAAGATACTCCTCCTGCGCGAAGTAGTGGTAGAAGATAGAAACAGAGTAGCAGAGAACATGTAAGAATCAGTATGATAATGAAAGACAGAATCTGTTTGACCAGAAGCAGAGTTTGTCATTAGTTTTCACACCAACAAGACAATGTATTTCATTCTATTTTCATGAATAAAGATCGATGAAGTTCTGAGTTCAGCATCTGTGTAATCTGTAGATGCTTGCTAAGGGGGCCCACTTAGTAAGTATCTGTAGTTAATTAGTTAGATGTTCTTTTCTGCTGATATCCAGTTAGCTTTCATCTTTTGAAGTTTTTACACAAACTCAGTCTTACACTGCTCCTGCAGCATAGAGAGTCCATCCCTGTGACTATTCCTGCAGCATAAGGCCAGTTCATAGTTTGTGCTTCAGTCGTAGCTGTTACAGTTTCTATTTTAATCAAGCTTAGTTGAGTTAAAGAATTATGCATTACCATTTTGTAGCTTAGATAGAATTTCTTTCCAGTATGTATTTTTTTGTTAAGATTTGACCAAAACAAACTCCTAGTGCATATATTTTGTTGCACCATTTAAAGTCTACGTTCCCTGGTTTGACAAGTAAATGAATGTCCACAGAAAGATATTAGTCACCTGTCGGAATGTCCAATTCCCAGGAAAGTTTCACTGTGATATTCATATCCTTTTGTGAGTGCGAGCCATTTTTGGCGCCGTTGCCGGGGATGGCGTATAACTAGGAGTCTGACAAAGTCATTTTCAGCATTAGTTTAGTCTGTTAGTCAAAAATTTTCAAAATCTTTTAAGCCTTTACTCACCATATAGCATGCATAGAGGAAGAAGAGACGCACTGGGAAGGTTCCTCCCTGAAAATCTGCTTATTGAACTACCATTTGACCCAGCTGATAACGAACCTGAGGAAAATCCATTTGCTCTGCTATTCCAGCACCCAGACATGACAAATAATCCACCTAATAATCCACCTCCTGCATTTGAGTTTCCCATTGTTCCCCAACAAGATACTGATAATCTTAAAAACATCCCCTCTTCCTTGCTTCCAAAGTTTTATGGCCTGGTCATAGAAGACCCAGAAACCTTTCTGTTTGAATTTGATGTCCTCTGTCGCAGTTATGACTACAACACCGATGCTCATAAACTGAAGCTATTTCCTTCCACCTTGAAGGAGGGAGCTCTCAGATGGTTCATGAGTCTGGGAAGAGCCGTTGTAAATAGTTGGGCAGCCATGCAGATAAAATTTCTTGAAAAGTATAAGGAATATTGTAAGAGTGCCAGCAAAGGTGATGACATATTCTGAATTCAGCAGGAGGATGAAAGTTTGGAAGATTATATTTCAAGGTTTTTTTTTTCATTAAAAAGAAACTCAAACCATACCCTTAACGAGGACTCTTAGAAACTACTCTTTCTAAGGGGAATCAGTGATGCCTGTATTGACGCCCTGGACCTAATGGGAGGAGGTGATATAACTCAACTGCCTTGGGATGATATACAAAAGATATGCCTTAACTAATCTCGAGCAATAGTTAAGAAAGGTCGAGGTCATCATGCTTCAGTAAAGTTCTCTTTCTCGTAGAGTTCAATGGATCAAGCAAATCAAGTATCTCATTTCCCAAGGTGACATCATTAATAATATACAATACAATTCGATTAATTATAAGCTCTCGTAAAAAAACATGCGTGTCGAGTATTTTAATGAAGTTCCGTCTCCCCACTTATAGGACAAAGTAGCTATGATTGCAATGCAAGATGGTGGCTAACTGGAAGCTAAACAACTGCCTAACATTTCAAACCAGTAGAAGGTGATGATGATTAAGTATTCTTTGTTGCACAAAGGAGACCATGGGCCCAAAGGCAAGGTATGCCTCAAGACCCTTTAACTTTTGGTAATCCCTATTCTGGCTATAATAACCAATGGCAACAAGCATATGGACCACCACCACTATGGAATCCGCCTCAACCAAATTGGCCTAATTATCAAACCCCACAGTGGCAATCTCCTCAAGGAGGTTGGCAACAGCCACAAGGTCAATGGACCCCACCTTCAGGAAATTGGCAACAAAATCCTCAATGGAGAGGTCCTCAACAATGGCAAAACTAGTCTCCTGGGTTCCTGCAGCCTCCACATCCACAACAACAAGCCCTTATGCCGCCTCCTGCAGCAACTACCACAAATCCTGGACCTCCAAAGCAAACGCCTATGCCTGCCCAGCCATTGCCTAATCCCAATAATAAGCAACATATATTCCCAACAGCCCGTGTATATCAGTTTTCAACCAATATCAAGCTTGGTGCCTTAAATGTTAATGATGCATCCGAGGTCCGGAACTACTTTACTCCGCTTCCTAAATCCAATTTCCGATGAGTAGAAATATCCGATTCACCCCCTTGAAGAATCTAATGCACCTGTTGTTTCCACTGAGCACATACCTATACCCGATACAGTTTATATGGAACTTGTTCTGCAGAGACAAGATAAACCACCTTTTCCTCAGAGGTTACAAAGTACTGAATTTAAACTCATGGAAAAACCCACTTTTGATATTCTAGATCAGCTCAAAAATGTGCAAATTCAAATCCCTTTATTTTAGGCTATTAAAGATGTTCCTATTTTTGGAAAAGCTATTAAAGAAGCTTGTTTGAAGAAGCCTGGACGAAAGAAAGAGGATCCCCAAACAATTCATGTCTTAGGGAAATTGGCTGATATAATGTTGGGAAATGTAGTCATTCCAAAGTATATTGACCCTGAAAGCCCTGTAGTACAGATACATATAAATGGCCAAGTTGTAAAAAATGTTTTGATTGATTTAGGAGCTGCCATTAATGTAATGACAAAGCATACTATGGACTCCTTGAATATTTCAAACATTAGGTCTACACCCATAATTTTGCAGCTTGCAGACAGCTCCACAGTCAAACCTGATGGGATGATAGAAGATGTAATTGTCACTCTTGAATCTTGGGAGTATCCTACTAATTTTACAATATTATCAATTAAGACAACTTTAGGAGGGTATCCAGTTATCCTTGTTAGGCCATGGTTAGCAACTGCTGATGCTTTTATAGGATGTCGTTCTGGAGATATGACCATTTCTGATGGGCAGTCCACAAAGAAATTGGCTTTGTATCCACCTGCTAAACCTCAACCAGATTTGTCCCAACCTGTTTGGCCAGATGTGGGAGAAGAAACTAAAGAAGCCAATTATTTGGCTCAATTGATGATGCTTCAAAATGATCCATTCTCTCAACTTCAAAGTGAAGATGCTTTGTTTTTTCAAATTCTGCAATTCAATCTTGATGCAGATAGTTTATCTGATCCAAGTGACAGTCAGCATCAATGTTTCCTGCAGCAGCTAGATTCTGAGAGTTCATTGCCTAAACTTCCGACAATTTTTCATAACTTGCTTCTACAAGAGATACAAACATTACCTGTTGATTCTATGAGTAATCTCATTAAGCAGATAGAATTGTCTCCAGATCATTGTTTGAATGTTAATAGTAAGTTGTCTCAGTCTCAAGAGGATGACTTATTAAAAATGCTACAAGAACAGCATAAAGCTTTTGCATGGGAATATGGAGACATGCAGGGAATAGATCCTCAAGTCTCTACTCATAGGATATATATCAAAGAAGACTATTTTAATACAAATAGACAACTCTATGTGAAGAGTAAATCCAAAGACTTAGAGAAATAGTGAAAAATTGAACTCAAAGTTGCTTGATTACCGGTTTTATTTACCTAATCTCTGACATGCCCAATGGTTTTCCATTAGTCATTGTCCCCAAGAAAGGAGGAAAGAGAGTATGTAGATCATAGATGAATAAATTAATTAAGAAAGACCATTTTCCATTACCTTTGTAGACCAATTAGATTCACTGCCCCGTAAAAGATATTTTTCCTCTAGATGGTCTTTCATAAAGGTATAATCAGATAAAAATTGCCCTCGAAGATCAAGACAAGAATTCACTTTTACCTATCCATGGGGAAAATTTGGTTTATTCGGTCTTGCCTTTTGGCTTATGTAATGCACCAGCAACATTTCAAAGAGCAGTAATTAGTATATTTGCTGATATATCCCATGAATGTATGGAGATTTATATGGATGATTTCACTACATATGGAGTCACATTTGAAGAAGCACTGGTGAATTTAGAAAAAGTATTAAAAAGGTGTAGATAGCAAAATTTGTCTCTAAACAATGAAAAGTGCTTTCTAATGATGGAAGAAGGTATTGTTCTAGGTCATCATATTTCAAAGAATGGAATTCAGGTTGACCCTGCTAAAATTGAAGTTATTCAGAATTTACAAACTCCTGCAAAACAAAAAGATGTTAGAAGTTTTCTTGGTCATGCAAGGTATTATAGAAGGTTTATAAAAGACTTTAGTAAAATTGTCAGTCCACTTTATGCTTTGTTAACAAAAGATTCCCAATTTGAGTGGACCGAGGCCTGCGAAAAATCCTTCCTGCAGCTAAAGGACTTGCTTACCAAAGTCCCTGTTCTTCAAGGTCCAAAATGGAACCTGCCTTTTCACATACATGCTGATGCGTCTAATTTTGGTATAGGAGC
Organism: Sequoia sempervirens; assembly: GCA_007258455.2. Lineage (NCBI taxonomy): Eukaryota > Viridiplantae > Streptophyta > Pinopsida > Cupressales > Cupressaceae > Sequoia > Sequoia sempervirens. Next base: position 3,901 of record VDFB02207216.1, on the reverse strand, counting down.
AGTTTTAAGTCAAAAAGAAAATTCAATTGAGCATGTTATCTACTTTATCAGCAAAAACCTTCAAGGTCCTGAGCTCAACTATACTGTTACAAAAAAGGAATTGCTTGTAGTAGTATATGCTTTGAATAAATTCAGGCATTATGTCACAGGTTATCAGATATTTGTCCACACTGACCATGTAGCAATCAAGTACCTAATGAACAAACCTGCCATTTCTGGTAGATTGGCACGATGGCTCCTGTTGTTACAAGAATTTGATATCACAATCATTGACAAACCAAGAAGAGCTAATGTTGTAGCTGACTTTTTATCAAGACTTCAATCAGCTGCATCTGAGGAACAAGAGGTCATTGATGATAGATTTCCAGATGAACACTTGTTTTCCATTGCTGCACATACACCCTGGTATGCAGATATTGCTAATTATCTGGCAGCAAACAGAATACCAGCTCATTTTTCCCCAAAAGAAAAGAAGTTGTTGACAGAAAAAAGTTTCAACTTTACCTAGATTGTCAATTGTCTGTTTTATACTGGCCCTGATCAAGTAATGCGAAGATGTGTAAGAGAAGATGAGACTTATGATATCTTGCATGCCTGCCATGATGAACCATGTGGAGGGCATTTTGCAGCAAAAAGAACAGCAATGAAAGTTCTTACAACAGGGTATTACTGGCCAACATTACACAAGGATGTTGTGGCCTATACAAGGAAGTGTGACAGATTCCAGCGTATGGGAAGACCAACTAAGTCAGATGAAATGCCACTATATCCGCAGGTAATAGTCACCCCTTTTGATAAATGGGGGATGGATTTTGTGGGACTAATTGATCCACCATCAAATGGAAAGTCATATATTCTAGTTTGCACGGATTATGTCACAAAATGGGTCGAGGTAAAAGCTATGACTAATGCCCGAGATAACAAAGTTGCTGAATTTTTGTATGAACAAATTTTCACCAAATTTGGAGTTCCCAGAGAGCTTGTAACTGATCAAGGAGCTCAGTTTATGTCAAATCTGATCACTGCACTTATGAATGACTATAAGATCAAACATAGGAAGTCCAGCCCCTATCATCCTCAAGCCAATGGTCAAGCGGAGGTAACAAACAGAGAAATTGAAGCGATCCTCACAAAGACAGTGTAGATTCATAAGAAAGACTGGAGTAATAGACTTCCTGAAGCAGTTTGGGCTTATAAAACTACATGGAAAACAACAACTGGGTTTACACCTTTTGAGTTGCTCTATGTGAAAACAGCTATGTTACCCATTGAATTTGAACATAAAACTTTAAGGACAGCTCTTGAACTCAACATGGACTTATCTGAAGCACAGAAGGACCGTCTCCTGCAGTTAAATGCTTTGGATGAAATGAGAAAAGTTGCCCTGTAGCATACAGAAGTAATCCAACAGCAGAGAAAGAGATGGCATGATCAGCATATCAAAACCAAAAATTTTTTTGCTGGAGATTGGGCTTTGTTATATGATTCCAGGTACCAAGAAAACCAGGGTAAACTCACAACACGCTGGCTTGGCCCCTATGAGGTTGAAAATGTGTTTGACAACAGAGCTGTGCAATTGGTCACAATTGATCCAGTCTGTTTCAAATTGCTCGTCAATGGCCACCGACTCTGACTGTACCATAAGCCAGTTTCCAAGAAAGACTTCATGAAGCAGTTCATTCAGGTTCCTCCCGCTACTCTTCCTGCAGCCGAAGGCTCTAGCCTTTCTCCTGCAGCGTTCCCGTAATTTTCAAACAACATGCCCATAATAAAAGTTTTCTTTTTAAGAAAACTCTTTTTCTCCATTTTCATTTATCGCTCCCACCTCACTTCTTTATCTTCCATCCATCTATCCCATCCATCCATTTCATTCGTACATTTCATCCGCCCATGTCACCCATCCACTTCATTCGTCTGCGTCAACCTTAATTAAGATATCTTTCCAACTTGTCAATTCCTGCAGCGCCGTCATCTATCTTCACACGTACGTGCAATTACTAAAGGTACGCCATATCTTTTCTTATCGCATATTTGATTTATTTCATTCTATTCAATTACTGTTATGCATGTACCGGTCATTATCACTCGAATCTCTACCTATTTTTTAGTACATGTGAGGACACATGTCATCTTTTAAGTAGGGGGCAGGGTAATCCATCGTTTGAAGCCTATCTTTTCACCGCTGCCATAACTGCAAAATAATATTTCTTTAATATATTTCTGGTACTTTCCAAACGTGATTGCATGACCTTCTTTAATGCATCTTTTTCTTGCAAACTACGATTAAGACTGCTTGTTTAAAAAAGTTTATTTTTGGAAAAAAGAAAGAAATGTGGCGGCCTGACAGAGAAAAACCAGAGCAGAAAAAGAAATAAAAAATTTGAATCTTCAGCAAGAAATTGAGTTCAGCTAGAAAAACTGCAAACATGGGTGGTCAGTTGGTACGACATGAGCCTGTAGCTCATGAATTGTTGTTGCAAAACCCGCAGACAGTCCAAGCATTTAGCCTCTATGGATGGTTAAATTATTTTCTGAGTTTAAATGATTTTGATGAGGAGGCTGCGACAAAATTTTTGAGAACACTTTCTGAAGGGGAAGCCACCATATGGGGTCTAACAGTTGTTGCAACCGAAGACAGAATTGTTGAGGTAACCGGGATCCCAGCCGTTGGAGAAAACTTTTCTTCAGATGCTGCAGCTGCAAGGGCTGAATTTTTGATGCCTGTTGATGGACCGCTGGACATCTCCAAGCAAGGATGCAAGCGAGTGTCACTACCTCTTCCATATTCAAAGTATGCCACTTATATAATGAGGTATTTAACCTGTGAAGGCCATTTTTCTTATCTGCATTCGCATCATTTTAAATTATTAAGCCATATAAGGCATGGGTTGGCTGTGAATGTCTCCAATTTTAAGTTATTTTTAGAGCAGTGCCTTATGAACTCAACAAGGGAAAGATAACTCTGTTACTCATCATGGCCTTATTAAATTACTGATTGAGCACTCTTTGAAAGACGTCTCACCTCTCTCCTGGCAACAATTTGTTGCCTAAAAGAGTTTGCAACCTCCACAACCCCCTAGGGTAATTACCCCATCAAAGAAAGAAGAAAGAAATTGCATCTACTAGTGGAACAGGGCAAGGGTCATCTACTCCTATAGCACTCGATCCTATAGTTGTCACAGCTGAATCCTCTGCTAGGGTACAAACTAGGTCTACCGCTAGGAGGGAGAAAGGAAAATCAAAGGCAGAAGGGTCCCCAGAATCTGACCCTCGTTCTCAGAAAAGGCAATGCTCCTCTCCTGTAGCACCTTCCCCTATAGCAGATTCTCCTACAGCAACAGCTATTGATATTACCAGTTCACCATCATCCTCTGGTAGGGCAGAGCCCCCTGAACAAACAAGAAAAAGAAAAGCTACCGGAACACCCCCTGCAGCCACATCAATACCAAGAAGGGTTTCCACAAGGAAACAATTTAGGGCCTCCCCTGTTTCACCGCAACCTGAGGTGATTGTAATTTTAGAAGGATCTGTTGAATCTGAGAATGCTGCTCAGAGTTCGGTCGTTCCTGAAGAGGAACAAGTAGAGACAAAAGAAGCAGGGCATAATGGGCATGAGTTGCCAAGTCTTGATGATCTGGTTAATGCTGCTATGCAATTCTCGGAGGAAGCTCAGACTTCTTCACCGCAGCAACAAGAAGAATTTATCCTGCAGCAAGAACAAGAATAGGCTGAACAACTAAATGTGCCTAATGAAGTTATATTTCATCCTGCAATGTGTAAAGCCATTGTTGTGTATAGGAGGACCTTTTTAATTGAATTTCTGGAATTTGTTAAAAATAATTGGGAAACAGTTACACTGCAAACTGTGACTTTTCGACACATTGCCCAGACTGATATGCAA
>VDFB02207215.1:0-18748 GCA_007258455.2 Sequoia sempervirens | reverse complement strand
TGCATCAGCATTGGCATTCCCTGGGTGGTAGATTTCAGAGTTATGGCAAAGATTGATCTGCTTCGCATTTTGGGCGTCTTGTGGTGCCATGCCGGGGTTAATCTCTTATGGTTGAGCAAGGTGATTTTCATGGAGACCAGGGATGTGATTGGCAGTGAGTTTATTGGCGCAGCCTTCTCTGAGTTGTTGTGGCTGGATATATTCCTTGACATCAGTTTCAGTTCCTCCAAGTTTTTCAGTTCGGGCTTTGATGATATTTGTTCTCTAGTGGTCCAAGATAGGAGGGTGTCGTTGGATGACAGTGGTCAGTCTGTTATGATCGGTGTGGCGCAGCTTCAGCATGGTGTCATTTATCTAAGACTCAATTGGAACCCGAGAATCACATTGAGTTTTAGTGCAACGACCGTATGGGACCGTTTGGGATGAGAGAGCCAGTGTGGATTTCCTTGAGCTTACTCCGGTGGCACCTCAGTTTGGGTCTCTTAAGGGACTTATGTTTGAGGAGTGGATTGACTTTTGGTGGTATTCTATCACTTTCCTTACATATGACTTTCAAGAGGCCTCATGTGTTGGTACCTCGCAGGGCAGGGACTCGAGCAGATGGAGCTATAGACCTCCCAGAAATGTTTGGTACCCAAGGATCATTTCTAATTTCAGTATGAGTTGGAATGTGGATTGCAGGGCTTACTGGTATTGCTTGAGGACAAGCAATCTTTGGGAAGGGCGGACTGTAATGTCCCTACTTTTCGACATCCTCTTTCAGTTAGGATTGACTCTAGTACACTTACCATTTTTAGTAAGTGTTATTTTTAGCAGGAGGTCTCGTACGGCACTTCAGTCCTCGGTGAGCCTTCTCGAGCGTCTCAGTTTCTCTTCGGCCCAAGCTTTAGGGTGCTATTTACTATTTTTAGGACTTTCTAAAAATAGTAAGTCAATTAGGTTTAGTCGGACCTGGTCAAGATGGTCTCGGTAGCACATATTCAGTCGATACAAAGTTACCAAGGTTGAATCATTAAAATATTTGAATAATGTTTCAAAATAAGGAGCTTTAATAAAGTAACTTTATATTTATTTGTTGAGGGTCATGAAGGGGGCAAATTTTGTACCATGGCGCCTAGTTCAATGACTTTAAGTCATTTTAATGAGCTTCAAAGGTATTTTATAATGCATTTTTAAGTGGACGCCTAAGGAGGTGAAAAAATGGAATTTATATTAAAAGCTAATGTTGAGGATGATGAAAATAAAATCAAATGTTTTTATAAAATGGCGTTGATTTTAGGGGCTGCTGCTGGTCGCCCTAACTTAGAGACTTTTAAAAGCTTATTTGAAGTTCATTTGAAAAAATGGATGCTTTGGAAATTGTTTTGTCAAGTAATTCTCTTGGAGCTTGGCTTTGAGGAAATCAAGGGTTTGCAGGGACGAAAACCTCTATAGATCACACTCTCTTCGTGTTTGAAAGACAACATCAAGAGGTTTTTTGGAGGTCTCATTCAAAGGCTTCATTTGTGCTTCAGTTTGATGTATTTTGATGAAGTTTTGAGAAGTTAGAGAACATTTCTTATGCAGATTTAAAGTGCAGCTGAGAACAAAGGTTGGAAGAGCAGGTTTATATCAGTTTTGGTGTGGTTAAGTTTTATTTCTGGGCTTTGATATACTGGACCAGATTTCACCTTTTTAATCATATCTCAATGAAGGCTTGGAAATTTGTTCTGGGTATTGAACCATTGGTTGACAATCTCCTAGGCGTCTCCAATAAGCATAAGATTGGATTTTTTGAGGAAGGATTGGAATTTAAATTCAAGGTCGACTTCCAGCCGCTAGCCGCCCTTTCTGGGTACACTCTTGACTGCTGGTCGTCCGTACAATGTGCTGCAAGTCGTCTCTGTAGCTTGAAGAGGAGCTTGTGGTGTCTCGGATTGGTATTTGGGAGTTCTCGTCCTTTGGTGAAGGAGTGCTTGAAGATTATCTCTTATCTGCTGCTAGAAGCTTATTAATCAGGTCTGATCGCCTTATTTCTGAAAATGTTTTTTATTGTAACAAGACTGAAGTTTACTGCTATCATAAATCAGTTTCTGTGAGTTCTTAATTTGTTCTGTTTCTAGCAATCTCTTTCTATTTTGGTGCTCTTGCTTTATGATCCTCATGCAATGATAAATTAAAAGAACTCCACATGAAATCCAATGCACTTATCACTCTCAAAGCAAACAAATCGGAAAACAAACACAAGTCCTTCAAACAGCAGTTGGAGAGAATTAAATGTTGATGTTATAGCAGCTTCGGGCTCATCCTTCCAGCCTCGATTCAAGACATAAAATTACATATAGCCTATCGGCTATTTATTTTATTGAGATAATTAAAAGTGAAGAGGCACTTCACTTGGCAACAATATAAAATCTAATTGGGCCGACCTTCCTTGTATTTTGCATCTTTTATTTGTACTTATATTTTTCGTTTGTGGCCAACCTTGTACATGAAGAGGTGCGACCTCTCTCTCATTATGTATTTATACAAGGTCATTTCCATCCATTCAATCATCGAGCAAGTTCAATTCATTCCTTCATTCAAGTGTGAATTTCATCAAGAGCAGATTGCGAATTTCTTCAAGTGCAGATTTCGATATTAAGGAAGGGCAGATTATTATCTGTTATTGCATCTAGAGTTGGTGCTGGATATTGGCCTTGTGATTGGCCTCATTGTAAAGTGAATTGTTGCCATTATTATATATATAAGAGAGATCTTTGTTGCTGGGTTTTTCTCCCTCAAGTGGAGGGTTTTCCCAGGGTATATGCTGTGTTTATGTGTCTGATTTAAGTTAAATTTCTGCTTTTATATCTGATCATAAAATCTAACATTAAAAGGGAAACAAAAAAATATATATATTTGGGGTTGGCCATTACATAGTCCTCCACCTCCTGCTTCTTCAACTTTAAGTGCATTATTCAGCAGGATTATCATAGTTTTTCAAATCTTGCTTTGTAGGATGAATATTTGATAGGGATTTCTAATTTGTTTGTGTTGATGTTTATGACAGCTTCAGTTGTCACTTCCAGCCTATCATTTGTTCTTGATTGAATAAATTAAATAATAGCTTAAGAGCTATTTAATTTATAGAGTTTCCTATTTTTGAAATGGCACGAGTTCTTAAGTGTGCCGACTCTCTCCTTATTAGATGCGATCATTCTCTACACATTAGTTATCGTTGGAGGCCGACTTGAAGACTTTGGAGAGGCACGTATTTCTTAGAGAGGCCGACCTCTTGTTATTATATGTTTGTTATCTATAATGCAGCCGACTCTTAGTCTTGAAGAGTTGCGTCTCTTCTCTTATTTTGTATCTATACAACATCATTTGTACATCATTGATCATCCATCATTCGCACTTTCCAGTTCATTCACATACAGTTCGGAGTTCTTCTTATGCGAGTTCGTCTAAAGAGCAGACTAAGAGTTGTGTAGAAGACTGAGATATATTTAGGCAGATTGTATCTCTCAGTTCAGTGATTGCATCAGTTGTGGTGCTGTGTGTTGGCCTGCCTATCAGCCTATTATTTATGTATCATTCATATTGAAGATTCAATAATATAAGAGATATTATTGGCTGGGTTTTTCTCCCTCAAGAGGAGGGTTTTCCCAGGGTATCTGTTGTGTCTTGTGTTGTGTTTTGAATTAATTTTCTTTGCATTTAATCTGATCACTAAATTTAACAGTTTGTGGAGTCTCATACTGCAGATTTGGAGGACACACTTAAGGGGGTTTCTCTCCTCTTTGATGACAATTTCAACACACTTGTTATACCATCTTCCTTATCTTTGGAGATTGGCATTCATGAGTTTCCTCACTTGATTTTGTCATGTTTCTTGGTTGAGTTGGACCATGATTATGTTGTGGCTTATTCAAGCTTGGAGACTCCTAATCAGTTTTCCGAGACATACATTTTGAGACTTCATCCCTCCTCCTTTCAATTGGACATGGAGTGGCATCTTCATTAACCTATGGATTTGTTTCTTCCTAAGGTAGATGCATTGCTTGCAAGCATTGGATCATCTTTTGTTTTCAGGCATTCTTCATCAGCATTGGGGCTTCTTCATTATGGGGTGGAGGGGGGGATATCTTGTCTCTCTTTTTCCCTCTTATTGGGGGGATGGGGGTGTCATTGATTGAATATACATGATGGATGTAGTCCTTGGGGGTATCATTGAGTCCTCCATACATCATCCTTCTTTGTATTTTTTTGTCTTTTGGAGAGGAGTGTTGTCCCATTGTCATTGATTGAATATACATGATGGATGTAGTCCTTGGGGGTATCATTGAGTCCTCCATACATCATCCTTCTTTGTATTTTTCTGTCTTTTGGAGAGGAGTGTTGTCCCATTGGGTTTTCTCCTTTTCTCCGTTTGTGAGATATTGCATTGTAAATAGGTACCTAACATGGCCTAGTAGTCGGCACCCATAATAATCATTTTCATGTTTTCCATCTTTGCATAATAATCTACTCCTTAAGTTGCACTTAAGGGGGGGTGTTGGTGTGAATAAGGTCTTGTACCTATCTAATTCCTAGTAGGGGGACATATTCACATGTTAAGTTTACTTAGGTCGTAAGTGTCCTTCTAAAAGTCTTAGTTGTCTAGATAAGATCTTATCATATCTTATCTTTTTGACTTTTTTGTCAAGTTAGTTGTCTCATAACATAGGATTAAACACATGTCACAATCTTGTCTAATCCTATCTCTCACCTTGCCTTTATAAGCAAGGTCTCTAATATACATATTCAATCAATCTTGCATCCATAATCAAGCATGCTATTCTTGCCATTTTCTCTCTTGTGGAAGATATTTTGGTCTTGCAGCTATTCCCAGGGTGTTGGGAGTTCACCATTAACTCCTACTGCCTAGGTGCAACATATCCCTCTAATTCAGTCATATAGACTTCTTCTTTGAGATCTCTCTTGAGAAAGGCACTCTTGACATTCATCTAATGAACTTGCCAACCAAATTGTGTTGCCATTGCCAAAACCATTTGAATAGTCTTGACTTTGCAATAGGAGCAAAAGTTTCTGCATAGTTTTGTGCATAGCCCTTAGCCACAAGTCGGTACTTGTCAATGCTTCTGTCTACTTGGTATTTGATTTTGAAGTCCTATTTGCATCCAATAGCCCTCTTCCCTATTAAAAGATCAACAAGTTTCCAAATGTTATTTCTCATCAATGCCTAATATTTTGTATCCACAGCATCTTTCCAAGGTTTTGACTTGAGCCTACTTCACTATTTCTAGTATAAATTTTGAATGATTGTGCATACAAGAGCCAAAATCACTCCCTCATGAGACTTGTTGTGAATCTTTGGCTCGAAATTAGACATGTCTACAATCACATCCACCTTTGCATCTTTCATGGTGGTATAATTACACTTAGGTATTTTGTGCACAAGAAATGAGGATTGAAGAGATAGAGGCGAGAATTGTTGTACTAGAAATGAAACCTCTTTTCAAGATTCTTCTACACAATGAATATCCTCAAGTTCCTCATCTTCAACCTCAATATTTTTTGGTGTTTGGTGGCTTACAAGTAATGACAAGGAAGATGTACTACAACATTTTTCCTCATTAAAAACATTGCTACTAATGTACAACTTCTGTGTAGCTAGATCCAAAGTCAATAACCCTTCAACTTTGAACTGTATACAAGAAAAATGCATTTCGAGGATTCTTCATCCAACTTTTTCCTTTGTAGCTTAGGAATGTGCATGAAAGTCGTACACCCAAACAATCTTAGATGTGAAATGGAGGGCTTTTCCCAATCCATGCTTCTTGAGGAGTGATGTTTTTGAGCACTTTGGTGGGTGCTCAATTCAACAAGTACACAATTGGAACATATGCTTCTACCCAAATTATCTTTTGATCCCATGTTGTTGAAGGTAGTTTGAAAACTACTTACCCTCAATCTAAGCAAATGGCCTTAAGGTAGTGACCATATAACCCTTTTGCAAGGGCTCAAAACTATTTGAATTTTTCAAATGCTTGATCTTTGGTAGTCAAACAATAGACTTGCATGTTTTTGGTGTAAACATCCACAAAAAGCTGAAAATACTGAGCATGACTATGATTGGATGTCATGGGTCTCCACAAATTAGTATGTACCAAATCCAAGGGTTTAGAGGCTCATGTTTCTGTAGTAGGAAAAGGAGCACAATGTTGTTTCTTGGCAAGACAATTAGAGTAAAGAAATTTTATTTTCTTCATGGGGGGAAATCTTGGCACCATGTGTCATTTACTCAATGCAAGAAGATACCCCAAACTGAGATGATCAAATCTTCTATGCTAAAGAGTAGTGAATGATTTTGTCTTTACTACAAAGGCCTTCTCTTCATGGGTGACACAACCAACTAAAATATTGTACAAACCCCTAAGGAATGAGAAAAAATTTCATCGTTGCAAGAGTCTCATCCTGAATAAGATAGTTTCTCGCTATTATAGCTATCAAACTCAACCTTCAAGTTGTTCTCTAACAAGTGACTTACTAATAAGAGGTTCTTTGTGAGTTGGAACATACAAAACCTCCATAAGTCGACACTTGTGAGTACTAAGTGGCAAAGAAATATATCCAATATCCTCCACTTCATGGGATGTATCATCACCAAGTGAAACTTGCCCATATGAAGTTGAGGGCATGAGGTTATAGAACTACTCTTGTTATCCTATCATATGTCTAGATGCACTAGAATCAACATACCAAACAAGACTTTCAAAAGTGAATGCCTAAGTCTTTGTAGCAAACAAAAATATCTTCTTCATTGGAATCACCTATTGAAACAACATCCTCTTGTTGCTTGTTGTTCTTTTTCTACCAATGGGGATTCATCTTTTTGTTCCCCCCTAAGAACACTATTATGGCTTTCACTGACTTGATTCACTATTCCCAAAGAGAATTATACCAAGATTTTTTGAGATTGCGTCCCTTCTTCCCCCAAATACCTTTTTTTGTGCAAATGCATTGTCTTGTTTAGATTTTGAGTGTTGATGTTATTGGAGCAGCAGGAGATTTCTTTCTCCTTTCGAATTCAAAAATAAAATAAACAATATTAAATGCTGAGGCAAACATGATAATTTATTTATTTCTTATAGCCGACTTGATGAGAAGTCGCATCATTTTGTGTAAGGGTGTCTCTTTTATGGAAGTGGCCGACTCTTCATGAAAAGGCATCTTGGTATCTATATATTGAAGGGTGACACATTCATTTGGCATCCAACATAAATCAAGACAAGTTCACATTCTTCTCAGCAGATCGTTACTTTGCTTCTAGGGGATCGACATCAAGGAAGAGTCACTATCATTGTGTATATTTGCATCTTGAGAGGTGCTATCTTTATGGCTTCAGATCCGCCTAGTGTGTGGCCTGTTGTAAAGCAGATTTGCTGCTCTTTTATTCTATATATAAGTGATATTTGCGGCTGGGTTTTTCTCCCTCGAAAAGGAGGGTTTTCCCAAGATATGTGTTGTGTTCTATTGTTCATTATTCTGTGTTTTCTGCTCATTCATTTCTGATCCTAAAATCAACATGGTATCAGAGCCAGGTTCAAGAGATCTGATCAGATTTAATTAAGCAGATTCTCCATGAATTAATTTTTTGGAAGGCTTTGAATCTTACATAGTCTACTGGCGTGGCACTCAAGAGGAGACGACTGTATTAGAGGCAGATAAGTGGGCCTGAACATTCGCATCCATATTCAGATCTGAGTATAGCGACTATTATTTGGAGTGGCTCCAAATTTGCTCGTGGCTGCATAGCCTCCGGCTCTCGCCACTCACCAAATGTAGAGTGTGGTTTTCAAAGTGATCGAGTTATTTATCAGAAAAATGTTCTCTATCTGTTGCTAAGAGAGGGTCAATTTCTGGAGAGTGCCATATATACTCAGAAATTGACAGATTTGTCTTAAAAATTCGGCAAAAAGGGAGGTAATCTATATGGGAGATTCAAGTCGGTGATGAAACAAATCAATTGCATTCATTGTAATAGATGCGACTGGCTGCAATGCGTATTGAGAGCTGATTCAGAAGTTTTGAACAGAAGCCGCATTCTTGAATGGTGTTTCTTAAAAATGGAGGTAATTTGTATGTGAAATATGGAGTCGGCCTTTAATACCTTATCTTAACATTTTGAGGTACGCGTAATGAACTTCTGAGTTCATGTCTTCTGATTATATTGCTGTTGTTCATATTTAAGTGGACTGTGAAAGAAAGGTATTGTGCAGCAGAGTCCACCTTCATTATACTCTTCGCAGACTCTGCAAAAAGGGATAACAATCTGTTTGTTGGTGCCCTTTTAAAAGAGGAGTATACAGATTGCAGTATGTTAAAGCTGCTATAATATAAGTGCTTGTATTTTGAAATCACATGAACTTCTTGCACCTATAGTTGGGTATATTGTGAGAGTTTGATGCACTATTGATAATCAACTTTATGAGTAATAAATGAGATGTGATGATACAGTGGTATGACTGTTTTGAAGGATCTGATATAATTTCTGAGTATGCAGAAAAATCAATCCAAATTTGTATCCGTCAAATCTGGGTTGTCAAGAGATGTAAAGGATTCGATGGTAGGAAATGGATATCATCTAGAGTCATGCGAATCATCCTTGGCTTTATCAACCTTGTCTTTAAGGTGGAGTTGTATTAGAATCCTGTCTAATTCTGGTCCTGCGTAGGGCTGGATATATGATCTAAAAGGAGAAAACATTTAACAGCTAAGGAGAAACTGCAAGTCAAGCACCTAACTGTATCTGTAGAATTGACCAACATAAAGAGATAAGTATTTCATGTTTGAATAATGTTCATGAATTTTTTTATGTAGTTATTAATTCATGCTATAACATTGGGATATTGAATCATGTATGATTCTAGCATTGGTATTTCTTCGGGGTAGTTTTAACTATTAGTAATCTCTCTCTAAAATGCTTCCAGGACGGATCGAGGAGCGAGAGAGTGATGAAAGATTGCATAGAGAGGAAGAGATTGAGGCATCCTATGAGGAAGTCATGCCGACTGGAGAAATGATCAAGCATGGAGTCATAGCTTGCAACCATGGAACTGAGTTGGTGGTTGGAGACATCTCTCAAAGAGGAAGAACCTATTCAGGTTGTCATTGCAATTAATTTCTTCGAAGAGGAGGAATTAACATTCAAAGGGAGTCTGACAATTCATCAGAGGCAACCTTGGACGAGGACGTCAGAAAGTTGATGCAAGTACTTGGAGCTTCAGAGGGAGTCACATCATCATGAAGATCTGTTGTTAATGCATTTTTCTCTGAGACGGAGAAATTTGAGGTGTAAGCCCTTGTTAATGCATTTTTCTCTGAGACGGAGAAATTTGAGGTGTAAGCCCTTGTTAATGCATTTTTCTCTGAGACGGAAAATTTGAGGTGTAAGCCCTTGTTAATGCATTTTTCTCTGAGATGGAGATGTGGTTCTTTCCACCCTCTGGGAGTAGCCATGGTGGATGTCATGTTGAGAGACTCCATGACAACATCACGTTGAGAGACTCCGTGATGTATTCTTTGTACTTGTGTTTATCCATATGGGAGTAGCCATGGTGGACGTCATGTTGAGAGACTCCATGACGACATCACGTTGAGTGACTCTGTGATGGGCACTTCTGCACATGTTCCTTTCCACACATGGGAGTAGCCATGGTGGACGTCATGTTGAGTGACTCCATGACGATATCACGTTGAGAGACTCTGTGATGATCTCTTTTCCACAAATGGATGTGGCCATTGTGGGTGTCATATTGAGAGATTCCATGACATGGATATCTGGAAAGATATCTCCCTAGCTAAGAGGGAGTGTTGATGTTATTGTAGCGGCGAGAGACTTCTTTCTCCTTTCGAATTCAAATATAAAATAAACAATATTAAATGCTCAGGCAGACATGATAATTTATTTATTTCTTATAGTCGACTTGATGAGAAGTTGCATCATTTTGTGTAATGGTGTCTCTTTTATGGAAGTAGTCAACTCTTCATGAAAAGGCATCTTGGTATCTATATATTGAAGGGTGACTCACATTCATTTGGCATCCAACATAAATCAAGACAAGTTTGCATTCTTCTCAGCAGATCATTACTTTGCTTCTAGGGGATCGACATCAAAGAAGAGTCACTATCATTGTGTATATTTGCATCTTGAGAGGTGCTATCTTTATTGCTTCAGATCGGCCTAGTGTGTGGCCTGTTGTAAAGCAGATTTGCTGCTCTTTTATTCTATATATAAGTGATATTTGTGGCTGGGTTTTTCTCCCTCGAGAAGGAGGGTTTTCCCAGGATATGTACCGTGTTCTATTGTTCATTATTCTGTGTTTTCTGCTTATTCATTTCTGATCCTAAAATCAACATGAGGAACCTGATGAACCACTTTAATGTTCAAGTTTCTTTCCCTTCTGCTAAGTTACAAAGGCCTGATTGTCTAGAGAGTTTGATATCTCATCATGAAATACCTCTTCTTGTTGAAGCAAATTCACCAACTCCCCAAAATATGGCTTTCTACTAGCCACTTTGAGACATTTGACAAACAAACAAAAGGTGGGGGTCATTGCTATCAAGATAATGGGTACACGAAAGACATTCAACAGTTTTCCCTAATGCTTGTAGCGATGTTCTCATTCTGCAACTCTTTTGAAAAAATTCCCTGGTTTTTCATCATTTTGCATTTTCAAGGAGTGCAATTGACTCTGCAAATGCATGATCTGATTAATTTTTTGATTCATAGACAGTTTTGAAGCAATCCCAAGCCTCTTTAGCTATCATTGTTGTTCTGATGTGAAGATGAACCTCATCCGAAACACCAAACAAAATGATTAATTGGACCTATCAAACATTCCATGTAAAATGTTCAAATTAAAAAAAAAGTGCACCAAATAATATCTTCTCAAATCTAAACCATCTATTGTTTATATATACACACTCTGAAGATACTAATGAGAAGTTTTTTTTCTAGATTTTGAAAACATCATAACATAGCAGAAAACATAACTTAGAATAAAACCCTATTGTTTCATATATAATCCTGAAACTTCTCAGCTACACCCACTGGATAAATTCTGGAATGCCCCTGCCATGGGACAACTAGAATATACTGTTGCAACAATTTTCTGACAATTTCCTAAAACTTTTACAACAGTTTCTAGAATTTTCCCGATTTCCAACACTATTTCCAAGTTTCCTGCTATTCCCCATTTTCAATGCCCTTTCCTAACCAACTCTTCCTTGCTTCCAACACTCACATTTCCAAAGTTACGAAGTACCTATTCTGATTTCTCTTAAAACATAGCTTTCAAAATTATTACTTTGTGTGAAGCATCCTCATTACAGTTGTTTGTTTGTCAAATGTAAATAGGAAGAAATACTCAACACAAACTCAATATCAGTACCAAGCATGACAGAATTTTGGCTGCAGCAAGTGGTGGAATTCAATCAAGCATAACTTACCACAGGCTGCCTCGCATAGAGAGCAGTCCCATATTCTTTGTCCTCACTGGATTGCTGGAGTCTGCTTCCCCTTTTCACTTCTGATGCTTCACTGTAAAAATGTGTTCTTTCCCTCTCCAGCCCGTTGAGGATTGCAGCAATGCCATTTTCCTCACTCGCAATTTTCTCAGGCTTGTTAGGCACATCCTCTGCACTCACATCTCTGAAAAGAAATTGCAACACAAAGAAAGTAAAATATAACAGGTAAACAGAAACAAACCGAGAAGATGTGAGAGTTCAATATGAAAATCGGGTCCGTAAGGAAGAAGAAGAATTATATGAGTCCAAGCAACTAAAATAGCATGTGGGGCCACAAAATAGTATCAAGATATTGATACATTATGATACAAAAATAAGTAAAATAAGTGGATTGAACACAACATGTACAGTTAAATGTTTCAAAAAATGAAAACAGTAAAATTAATTTAAAAAATCTAATGCTGTGATATATTAGAGCCTTCAGGCTTCGACAATCATATTAATCATAAATTGAGTTTCAAAATGAAAATTGGGCAATAAAATTTTGAACGGATTTTTTGGAAGCTCTTTGTGACTAGCTGATGTTGGGCCACATAAACTGGCCTCAAACCTTGATCAAAACCTTTGTATGTAAGCTATCTACTTAAGCTTGATTTACATTTGTGATACATGTTTCCAAGAGTGAGAAAGCAATAATTCTCGATTCAAAACCTTTGTTTGCAATTTCACTACTGAAGCTCATTTTTGTTGTTGTGATTACATGTTTCCAAGAGTGACAATGCATAAAACTCAGTTCAAAATGTGTGTTCCTAGATTCTCTAGCGGAGCTAAATTTATAGTTGGGATACATGACTCCAAGAGTGAGGGTGCATAAATCTCAATTCAAAACCTTTATTCCCAGTTTCTCTACTGGAGCTCATTTTATAGTTGTGATAGATGTTTGCAAGAGTGAGAGGGAGTGTAAGTCTTAATTTAAAACCTTTGTATCCATTTTTCTACTGGAGTTCAATTTATAGTTGTGAGAATGTGATACATGTTCCAAGAGTGAGAGGGTGCATAATCTCATTTCAAAACCCTTTGTTCCCAGTTTCTCTACTAGAGCTCAACTTATAGTCGTGAAACATGTTCCAAGTGTAAGAGGGCACCTGAATCTTGATTCAGAACTTTTGATCCTAGCTTCTATACTGGAGCTCAGTTTATAGTTGTGATACATGTTCCAAGAGTGAGAGGGTGTGTAATCTCATTTCAAAACCTTTGTTCCCAATTTCTCTACTCGAGCTCAATTTATGATCTTGATACGTGTTCCAAAAGTGACAGGGTACCTGAATCTTGATTCAAAACCTTTGATCCTAGTTTCTCTACTGAAGCTCAATTTATAGTTGTGATACATGTTCCAAGAGTATGAGGGTGCCTAAATCTCGATTCAAGACCTTTACTCCCAGTTTCTCTACTGGAGCTCGATTTATAGTTGTGATACATGTTTCCAAGAGTGAGAGGATACAAAAATAGCTGTATTACATCAGCCAAGCTAAATACAGGCCACTGTGGCCAAAATATTAGTGGTTTTGCTAAACTTCATCAAAAATGCAAAAGATTCATCAAAACAGGAGGAAAATAATTCGAAAAACCTAACATAGGGATAATTGTTTCTTGGAGTTGTACAAGAAGGCAAGCTAAATGTCAGCCATTGCAGCTTCTTTCTTAAAGGTGGATTTTCTGCAGGCAGAGAATTATTATTTTAACTGAAAAGTGCCATTTTTATTAAAAATTTGCATATAACATTATCTCTCATCAATTTACGTTGGATTGAAACGTGCCATTTTATACTAAATTTTTACATATAAAGCATCTTCAATACGTAAACCTCACGCATTGGCTTGTCGCGAATAGGATGTTCTCAGATGAACGGGGGGCACAAAAAAAATGTTAAATACAGCAGACATCTGGAAGAGATCAAACACCAAATTTTGCAGCTCCATGAAGGGTATATTCGATGTGCTAGACAAATCCAAAGCTTATTCAAATTTAAAGTATAATTTGTGTTTCAGCAGCAATGTTTCAAAAGTTAGCTAATGAATCAGCTAGTTGCTTACCAGTTGAAAGTTTGGGACTTTCTTACCCTTATGATGTTAAACCCTTGGCTGGAGGTTTTAATCAGAATTCCTAATGTAATTCATTGTTAATATTGTACTGTTGATTGTTGTATCAGTGACAGTGGGGCTGCTCATTGTAAATATTTAGATTTCTTCACATTTTCTATGCATTTTCTTTGTTGGACTGCTATTATTTCCTTTTCTATTATTTTTAGCTTTGTTCAATAAATAAAAAAACTAATACTTTAATTAATCAGAAGTGGAAGCTGAAATGATATTTACGGATAATAATACTTCATTAATAAGAAATATGAAATGAAAGCTCAAGTGATATTTACATGATTGAAACGATATCTAGCGCACGCAGGGCATCTCCATTACAGTCGTCCACGTCACTGGCAGCGCCGTCGTCGCTGCTGACGTGGAGGGTTTCGGAATCATGATTATCCCAGCCAGCGGCCAGCCAGCCGCCTTGCGCCAAAATCTTAGAAACCAAATCGGAGCGGCCGGCGTTGAGCAGCTCCTGCTTCGTGGGAAAATGATTTGGCTTCTCCGACACCTCCATAAATTGAAACACCTCCTCCTCCACCATGGCGTTTCCCTCGCTCCACTCGCTAGTCCCGCATCTACCCACGCCCCGCCATTTGCCACGTGTCGTGGAGAACTTCCTGATACAACTAATCCTATTATAACTAGATTTCTTCTTCAGAAGAGTATGGATTGCGGTTGTGGCTCTTCGTGGGACTCGAACCGTTGCAACTCCCGCAGTTGGAAAGGGCAGTGCCATTCACTCGCATTCTCCATCCACGCAACACAAAATACGAGGACAATGAACTATACTAATATTCTATCTGCTCAAAGCAGGAAGGGCTTTCACGCGACAAAGCAAAGTATGAGTAACTGTTTCGAAAAAGAAAAGATAAAACGGATTATTCCTGAACGGACATGTCTAAACGGGGAAGCTAAAGCATGGCGGAGCATCACGGCCGTCCATCCTATCCATTTTGGATCGTTTAAACCTTTGCTGTACACGTGTCTTGTGATATTTAGTTTGGCAGGACAAATTTATTGATGACCGTATGGACGTATATACGTATTTTTTACCTCGAAATACAATCAAAATGTTACGGAGACGATATCATATAAAAGGGAAGATTTTGAGAATTATAGTTTTTAAATTTTCTTCGAGGATTCTTCTAAATGTGTGTTCATTTTTCTAGTTTAATCGTTTCTATCATTGTTTATTTGTCTAAGTTGATTTAGAAGAATTTATCATCTGTAAATGAATTGATAGTTTCTCAATGCATTTTTATTGAATATCACCATATATTTAGATCTTTAGAAAGAATATGCACTTATTTCGAGTAGTGGAAAAGAACGATATTATGAATAAGGATGAATTTGAAGGATGATTTTGGATTCAAGGTACATGTTTATGATCACAACTTCCTTTCAAATCTTGAGATTTTTCTTTAATGTATATATTTAAATATTTTTTATAAGTATTATTTTGTGAGAATAAAAAGTCATAATATGAATATTCTTGGTTTTTATTTACTTTATTAAAATAACAAATATATTATCAAAATTTTGTTACTAAATTATTATTTTTAATCTAGATTATATTATGTTTATTTGTTTAGATTTGATTGGATTAGTCTAAGTTACACTTTTAAAAGTTACTTTATTTAAATCAAAAGATTGTAGTTCAATTGGTGTGGATGATAATATGTTCCTTGATTACCTCATCCGCCAAGATTCAAATATTCTAGGTGTGATTGAACCAAATTAACACTCAAATGATTTTAATAGAAAACTCTTTATTCATGATGTAGTCCACTTATTCATATAAGAGAAAAAGATTCACTTAATTTCATTAAAAGATAACAACTCACTTTACACTTGAATATTTTCTTTTCAAATAAGTATATGCTTGACATTCGAAGAAATGAGTCACAAAAAATTGTTTGACAAGCAAAGTTGACCATCAAATTCAAAAAATTTGAGGAAAACATATAATTGTCCATAGAGAACCAAGAAATTAGATACATATATGTATTGCAAGAAATCTTGACCTCACGTGTATGTGTCCAAACTAGATAGAAGAAACTAGAAGAATTGTTTCAATGTGGAAGACAATTGAGTTTCAAAATTAGAGTTTCAATGGGTTGGAAAATGGTTGATTTCTTCTATAAACTTGATGTTCGTTAACCCATTTCTACAATTTTTAATTATAGAATACTTTCAAATTGTTGAGGTGGTTGTATAGCTTAACATATTTATTTAGATAGTAGACTTACCATGCAAATAGAATTTAATAAGGAATGTGAAAGCAAAAGTGCAATGTTTTATAGTTTTAAGTCCTCCCTTCCATTAGATGTTTCCTTCACCAAGAATTTACAATTTATATTTAAAATTAAAAAGATTTTTTTTATCTTTATTACATAATACATTTAAGATAGAATTTAGAAAATTTAAAATTATGCTTTATTAAAATTTATAAAGCAATTGTTATTATAATATTTAGATATCTAAAGTTTTAATAAAAGTAAATTTATTCAAAATAAATATTAGAAGAGGTGGAGTATTTTTATATTTGAATAACTTTTCTTTGAAAGTTAAAGTCACTTATTCTCTTTTCATTATAAATGAAGACGTAGTTATGATACATTGTATTCAAATTTATTATCATTTTGACTAAAAGAAACAATATCATAATTATTAGCTATTGGCTTATTTCAAATCATTTAAAGATATTAAAAAAGATAGGACAAAATAACATTAAAACAAAATTTTAAAAAATAGGATTCATAACAAAATTTAAATTATTTAAAATCATTATTTTAAAATAATGAATGTTATAATATGAACATCTACAAAACAAAACTAAATCTAATATAGAAATGTGTGCATTTAATTCCAACATATAACCCTCTATAATTTTGAGAAATCATAGAAATTTTATAATTTTTAAGAAAATATAATAAATAATTGATGATTTGGAATTGAATCAACTAAGTTGGTCAAACTAGATAACACGGTCACTAATATTCCCATTGAAACTAACTTCTTATGTGTAAGAAACTTTGAACTTTTATTCTTGAAAATGGATGCATTAACTCAGCATTTTCAAACACTAACATTTGAAGAAAACATAAAAAGATAAAATAAAGGACACAATTGGTCAAAGTGACTAAATGTATTAAGGAAAAGAGGTAGATGTGGTAGGTTTAACTATGGTTGAATTGTTGAACATATGTTGTCATTAATGTCAAAGGTGTAATGTCAAATGTATTTGTCAAAGGGTTAGCAAATCGATGAAAACTAAATGTAATTACATCTGTCATGTCGTGCATTTGAAGTCAGGAAGCACTGTGACAAGTGGTGTGAACAATTATAGAATGCTAATGTTATCATTACTAGGAAAAAGGCAACTTGTGAAGATTTATTGTAGTATGTTTGAAATATCATCTTGTATCTATTACAGTTGTTCCAAAAATAGTTTGAAAGTGTTTGTGGTAGTATTATGTGGTTTGCTACTCATGCATTGTATTAAACTATCATCGTGTTTGGCTCCACATTATACCATAATTGAATGTTATGGGTTGTGGTTTGGACCTAAAGTAATATTACTCATGATGTATTAGATTCCATAATTTCAGAGGTTGAGCTTCAACAAACAAAAAGTTAGAAGTAACAAAGTGGTGTCTGTGTTGGTAGGTTGACTGTGAATGTTTCTTGTGTGTTTACGCCAGAGAAGGGAAGTGTGCACCAGTTGGAGAAAGTGTGTGAAGATAAAATAGGACCAGCTTAAGTCTTTGGAAGGGAATGCATGATGTATTTGTGTAGCATAGAAAATTGTCACCATTAACAATTTCACACTATGTTTCCCCCCCTAAATTATTGAGCCTAATTGACCCCCTAATGTCCTAAAATTATGTATTCCACTACCCATTTGTACCATTTTTAATAAATTGCAAGCATTGAACAAATGCAACCAATCATTAATTTTTCCCTGACATTCAATGTGCTAGAAGTTTGGGCCAGGGCCCATATTCCTTGGGCATATGGGTCCCCTTCTTATCGTGTCCCATGGCATGTTGTTGGTGGCATTTTAACATTCAAATTTCAAATTTCAAGTTTCAACTTTTAGGATCTAATTTTTGGGAAATTGAATAATGCCTATAAATACCTAGTCATTTCACCATTTGAAATCTAAGGAAAGAATCTAGCAAGAGGTAAACATTAAGAGTATTCAAGAGCAAGTCAAGAGCAGATTTCAATTATTTATTATAGAAATTGAAGATCCAAGCATCATGTCAAAGTGGATGTGAGTTCACATTATCAAGTTGTAGGTCTCAAAAGAATTCAAAGATTCAAGCAAAGAAAGATCCAACACCTTGAGGTGATGTGTATTACTTCAAACCTTAAAGGAAACCATTGAAGGGTGGTTAGTTGCAACACTTTGTGATTTTATTATTTCTTCCTTTAAATTATCCATTTATCATTGACATTGCCATTGTGGAAGTGGAAACACTTACATGAGGTTTGGCTGAGGAAAGCCCCTAAAATGGCCCAACATTTCCTTTCATTGTGAATGTGTAGATCTCAGGTTGAATAGGATTGAAGGAATCTTGAAGACAAATTGTTCATTGTTGCATTCAAAGCCCTACATCTTGTCAACAAACGAAAAATCACTTACAGAATTATCCAACAATGTTTTGAAAACTTTGCAAGTAGAAATAAAAGTCTCAAACCTATCATTAGAGGACCATGAAAGTTGATCAGTACACCCCTATAAGGACTTAGACGCCCCTTGGAAACTATGTCCTTCTATAGTGGTTGAAACAAGCTTTTCTGGGTTGGTACATATCACTCTGCACTTCCAAAATCCACCTACAAATTACTATTTTGTTTGCGGTTAGCCGAGAATCTTACGGTTATATTAGAGGGCATAGTCTAATTAGGTTAATCATTCCAAATTAAATTTTAATCTATTCCAATCCCCAAATTGATGGAGATCTAGTTTTGATTGTCTCACCTTCATGGTTGAAAGTTAATCTATACACCTTGTTGATCTCCATCTTATTGAAACCCTAGGAAAAGGCCTTGAATCTTGTTGATCTCCATCTCAGTGAAACCCTAGGAAAAGGCCTTTA